>PVIC010001857.1:54286-84862 GCA_004025085.1 Thryonomys swinderianus | reverse complement strand
CAGGGTCTCACTTTGTAGTTCAGGCTGGCCCTAAGCGCACTATGGTGCCCAGGCAAGCCGCCGCGAACTCAGCAATCCTCCTGTCTCTGCCCTCCCGAGTGCTGGGATTACAGGCGTGAGCCACCACGCCCGGCATTGTGGTATGCGGTGTTGATTGCTGGTGGGCGTGTCTCCATGCCCAGCATTATATGTGGTTACCGGGGATCGAACTCAGGACCTTGCGCTTGCGAGGCAGGCGTCGGAACCACTGAGTTAACCCTCCGGCCCAAATACAACATTTTAAAAAGATAAACCTGCCTTATCCTAAAACGTGTCACAAAACTATTATCATTGATGTCTGGGTGGTTTAAAATTATCTTTCATTTGACCATTTTATATAATTTCTTCAAGAAATAAGCTGAAAATAAATTTGTGCATAAATTTGAGACTGCAGGAAATAAAGAATCTAAAGAAACACCATTTTGTGGGCTATATATTCACATAGGAATATTTCATATATTTAAAAATTGTGGTTCTTCAAAGATATGATTAACTACAGCTGTTTAAACTGAAATGATATTGAGTCCAATCATATAGCAGACCTAGAACAATTGCCCAAAAGGTCAGTCAGAAAATATTTTCTCCCAGTAGTTTTTCATCTTCTACTACTGGTTAGAAGGTGTAAGTGTGTGAACATGATTTAACTAATAGCACAGAGTCTGGAAAAGGAACAATACCTTCTTTCCTGGGCCAGTGATTAATGCAGCCTGGGGTAGTAAAATTGATTTTATAATTCAAGATATGAACATAAGTACAGGGAAGACTGATTCAAAAACTTGATCCAACTTGAAAATGAGTGCTCAAGGTCACAGTGACCCTGCTATTACTGTAAAATGTACATTTCTTTATCATTCTAGTACTTGTCTAGCTCAGAGTATGCACTTACTATATTTTTGAGGTTTAATAACAGTCTTTTGTGACATGCCACTGATGTCTTAGCTATATCTCATTTTTATTTCAGATGCTATTTTTGATCAAATTTTTAAAATTGAATTTTTTTGTTGTACATTTTATATACACATCATGATCACACTCAACATTGGGAATTTGTACCAGTATATGACATGAGTTAATTCTCATTTTTACCCATTTCTCTACCCACCTTTCAGGCCCCCACCTCCTATATACATATGCTTTCTTTTTTTCAAACGTTGTATTTTTCTTATAAAGCAGAGGTCATGAGACAACCTTAGAATTAAGTTGTTTACATCCCATGTATGATGCCAAAGTTAACAAAAACAGCAAGGACATCCTGGGCATTTTGGATTAGGATGCATTACTACTATCTACCTAAAATGATTTTTTAAAAACTTTTTCCCTAGCACTACTGTTAGCAATGTCACTTCAAAACTTAATAAAATTCTTTCACTGAAGCTTTTTGTTCCTACAGCATTCCATCCACCATCAAGGGGAAAACACTCTGTCTGCAGGTGACTGCAAACCTGTGCACCGAGAGAGGTATCTACACACCTCATCTGCCTCATCTTTACACAGAGCAAGGGTGATGGCCAATGTGTAAGTCGAGGTGTTGCTCAGCTCACCAATCAAGTGGCGCTTTCTGCTTCTGTAATGTTTTCTGTTACACAGGCAGAGTGTTTTCTTTCAAACGGCCATTTCAAGGTGGCCATGGTAGCACTTAGTTAAGCCTGGTGACATTTTCGAGCAGACATACTAAACTTGGGCACTTCGTGTCCAGCCTAATGACTCACGCTAGATTCTTTGGAAGAAGAAAGATGTACAGTCAGAATGAGACTCTGTTTATTGCTGTGAAACAAAGTATGAAGACTTTCAGTTGGGAAGATAAACCCCAGTCCTGGATTTATTTACCATAAGTCATTTTTTATTGTGAGCAAGCCACTTAGTTTTAGTTTGTGTGTTTTTTCACTTGCAGAGTTATGATATTAAAGCTGTCCTTTAAATTTCTGCAGATTTTTTCTGCAATAAATAATATAGTGGCTGTAAAAGCACAGGAGTAAATATACTGTGAAAGTAAAGTGTTTTAACACTTTAATCTTAAAAATAGAAGTCTACTTAATTCATAATATAGAAATCATCTTCATGCTTATGATGATCTGGTTTAGAGTTCTACTAAAAGTGAAATATATATTTGGGGAAAGCAATATAATCTATAAAAGTTGCTAAATTTTAAGAACAAACACATTTCAATATGAATCAATCAATATAAACTACATAATACTTTGCTATAAAATATAGGTGAAATATTAGCTGGTCATTCCTTTTTTTGTGGTAGTGGGGATTGAACTGGGGTATCATACCATTTTTAACTATGCTAGAAAAGGAACTATTTGAAGTGATAAGTTCTTATTCATACTTGTTTATAGCATCCAGACCTTGCAAGCTAACAGAAAGATGAACAATATAGAGCAACATGCTTTATTTATTTTTTTAGAAAAATAATCTTTCTATGCAATCCAGCCTGGCCTTGAACACACTATGAAGCCTAGGCTGGCCTGGAACTCATGGTAATTTTCTTGCCTCAGCCTCCTGACTACTGGAATTACAGGTGTGTGCCACCATACAAGGCTGACATGCTAACATT
Source organism: Thryonomys swinderianus (assembly GCA_004025085.1). NCBI lineage: Eukaryota > Metazoa > Chordata > Mammalia > Rodentia > Thryonomyidae > Thryonomys > Thryonomys swinderianus. The sequence goes on along the minus strand of PVIC010001857.1, from coordinate 82,263 downwards.
TTGTTGTAGCGTTCCTGGGACTTACCCAAACAATCAAATGGTAGTTTAAGAAAAAACAAAACAATTTCTTATTGCACAATTCATCAGTTCTATAGCAAACAATAAAATTGTTTACAGAGAAGAAATTAACTACAGTCTTCTTATAAATAACCTGTTTCAAAGACCAATAGCTAGAAATAATAAGAGATAATAGATATTAAACTCGACAATATCCATTTCCTTCCACCTATTCTAGCAAAATAAAAACTAACAAACTGAGGAGTCATAAGTGCTGAAAATCAGTCTTATTTATTTTTTTTTCCGGTACTGGGGATTGAACTCGGGCCCTTATGCATCCAAGGTTGGCGCGGTACCACTTGAGCTAAATCACCAGCCCCCCCATCTTAATTTTAACACTGAAATATTTAAGCAGAACTTTTAAATGATATTGTCTTCATTCTATAAGAAAAACACTGAAATCATAGAAGTGTTGAGAAATTCATTGAATGGTATCGCAGAGTGCTTCAGATCTGGCATTTAAATCTGACTGTGGAACTAAACTTAAAAGTATAAAGCAAGATGTATACTATTTAAAATGAATATGGTGGACAAGACATATTTCAGCAAGTTAGAATTATTTCATTTTAATAGTGATGATAGCACACACACACACAAAACCCCCCAAACAATCAAAGAGCAGCTGATTATATTTTGGTTGAGAGCAGATGTCACTAGATTGGGAAAACCTGAATGTGATTTATCCAAATTGTCCTCATCTGCAAGATGGACTTAATGACAACTGCTTTTAGGATTCTTTGAAGAGTCAGAATTAGCTATCCTCAGGTAGTACTCTACCCACCACAAGTGCTGTACAAATGGTATGCTCAAAGTGTGCCAACTTTTGAACAATGGTGTGACGAAATTAATAATTGTTTTTAATTTACTGCCCAAGTTCTGGACTTCTTCTACTTGTGTTTGTACACAATGTGGATTTCTCTCCCTTACCATGTCCCCATAATGAAAATTCTGACTGAATTTATGTCAATATGAATGCTTAAACTAACCTTAACAGAGGAATCTTCATTAAGGCAGTAAATAGAAACTTTATGTTATTGTACAATTCTAAAATTAAAATTAATAAGACTCATAAATCTTATTGATTCACAAGACATTCTACTATTTATTAAGAACAAATTGAAATTATGACTGTATTAAAAAGAATGAAATCCAAAGTAGGAAGATCCATTAAAAGTAGGCAATGTTTTATTTCTTTGAAAACACTATTTATTGAACTAGAAAGGGACCGGGCTGGGAAACACAATATTGTTTGAAAGATGTGGAAAATAGTGTTGAGCCTTTGCATTCATAAATCTAATCTGCTTATTGCCAAAGATTTCTTAAATTCTATGCAATTCTGCTTTCTGATTTTGCAATGGCTCTACTTTCTGATTTCTCAAATTAGAAGACCTTTCCCACAGTTTCCTGGCCGCCATACATCTGCATATGGTTCACAGCAGAGGCTTTTTGTGCTGCAGAATTCCATCTGTTGTCATCAGCCCTCCCAGTCTCCACCCAAAATGCACCGTGGCCGAGGAGCAGGCTGCCAGGCGCCTGCGCGCGCAGGTGCGGGGCTCGCAGTTATGAACATCAGGCTGGGTTCAGAGGCAGCACATATTTCTGGAGTTTTAAAAGCCAGACAGGTGGTACCCTTAGGTTTTAGCATTTGCATTTTCTCTCAAATATCATTTCTTCTGCTTTATTCCTTTGTTTTCCTTCTTGATTTAGTCCTTTTCCCTCAGGGGCTGGTTTCAAAACATTTGACAAAATAAGTTCTGAAGTCTGGTTTGTATTTTAGAGTTAATCCAGAAATCATTTTTATTGTGAAATTTGTATATTTTTAAATGAATTTATTTTAGGTCTGTCTGTGTAATGAATATGTTCTAACTCCATCCATATGAGCTCAAGGTCATCTATCTATGGAACTATACATATGCAAGGCTAATACAAATATGTGTATGTCATGCAACGCTGGAGAATTCTTAGGTTAGGTTATGCTCAGAGAAGAAATGTTATTATATTAAAATATTATTTTAAAACATCTCATATGTTAAAAAAGTTTAGTGCCGGGTGTGGTGGCTCACGCCTGTAATTCCAGCACTTGGGAGGCAGAGGCAGGAGGATTGCTGAGTTTGAGGCTTGCCTGGGCTACATAGTGAGACCCTGTATCAAAAAAAAAAGTTTAAAATATATCAAGAGCGTACTTAGGATATAAATGAAGGATTGTTTTGAAGGAGTATAATATACTAAAATATAATTTAATAATGTAGTACATAAGTCTCTTCTAAGTGATTAGGGTTTAACTGACATAAAAATTGTTAGCGGTAATAGAAATAAGTCCGTGTGTAAATGTGCAGGCACATGTATACAACAGCTTTTTCAACAAACTTTGCTATTTAAAATCTTGCTGAAAAACCAACTTTACTGGTATACTGTATACCAGTGTACTGGTGCATACTGTTTTTCTTACAGAAAGTGTTGAAGTCCACACAGACACTGACGTGGTTTTGTTTTATGTTGCATTTTTCACATACACTTATATTCTCTTATTCTTCTTTGTAAGAATTCCAGGAAGAACTGTCACAATTTTAAGAAGTTTAAGATTAGAGCAACTGACTGACTTTTCAGCAGTTACCCGTATAGAAATAGGTTTCATTATTTAATAATTACGAGTATGTAATTTAGGGGCAGCCTCTCTCCCCTTTCCTCAGGGGATGGGCTTGTATTGAGCGTGCGCAATGCGAACAGCTCCGTGTCCAGCGCTCCGTCCAGCCACAGTGCTGTGGTACTGTCTCCACGTCAGACTGCCTTCCTTCCCTCTCTCTAAAGCACACACATGCACACATTCCTGACGTCGTGAAGAGAGAGACACAGTCCGTCCACACACCATGCATACCTACACACTTCAGGAAAAGAAAAATAATCTTTTTTTTTTTTTTTTTTGCAACAGACAGTGTTACCCTGATATGGGGGACCCAGAGGGTGTCGTATAGAGCAGAAAACCCATACCCTGCTGGCCCGGAGAGAAGAAATTGAAAACGCAAGTGCCCATGGTTACTGGAGTGGTGATTCGCTGTACTGATAAATGTCTGGAAGCACAGGGCCACCACTCTGAGCACCTCTTGTAATTGGAGAGGCCAAAGGCGACTTGTGTTAATTTCACGATGTTTCAATAAATTTAGTATTAAAATATTCACACAAGTTTTTCTTTTCCTGATATATACATCTTTTGAATGTATAACTTCCATAAAATCTACTCAATATCTGTTCCTGGGGTAATAAATATCTACAAAATTCGGATTAAAGTCACAACTTTCTGTGTCTGTCAGCTGGTGGACATATATAAATTTCAAGGCAGTCATCCTGTGACCTATTTTTCTCTACTTTTCCTGATGTTTATGGCAACTCAATCATGGTACTTGGCATTAAGTAATCTTTTATAATGTTGCCTTTAAAAACATGATTGTAAATATCGTCTGAAGCTAAAAAAAAATGGAAAGGGTACACATTAATGCTTTTTTAAAATCTAAATATAACAAATATCCAAGGAAACATTCTCAGTTACTCTGTTATTTTTCTATTTCTGCTGTAATGAATTAGAACAAACTTCCTGTTAGAAGCTACAGATCCTTGGAGTCCCTGGGCTGATACATGCTGGCCTGACTCGGTTCCTCCAGGAGTTCCTCCTTCCACAGGGAGGAGAATCTATTTTCTTGCCTTTTCTTGCTGCCAGAGGGTGCAAGCGTCCTTGGCTCATGGCTTTCTTTCCTCTTCAAAACCAGAAAAGGCTGGTGGAGTCTTTCTTACTCTGTACTATTCTGATGTTCTTCCACATTTTGGGACACTTGAGAGTACAATGACCAACTGAAATAATTGCCCTATATTTGGGGTCACATGATTAGCAATTTTAATTTAGCCTATAATGCTAATTCCCTCTTGCCATGTAGTGTGCTTATCACTCCGGAAGATTAACACATGTGGGGAGCTATTATTCTGCCTACTACTGTTACCTATTTCATGGAGTGAAAGAAAACTAACAAAACTGGTAACTAGTAAACTCCAGTAGGCAGGTGAAAACATGTGTCTTTTCACTTCCATTATAATCTCAAGAAGAAAAATATTGATTCATAATATGGCAGTTTATGTGACCATCAGGTAATTTTTGCATTTGACTGTTTTGAGATTAAACTCTGATAAAAGCAGAAAAGTAGGTTTTGAGTTGTAACTCTGACTTAAAAAACAATCATTACAGTTTAGAAGAAACATCTCATGAGATAAAAGTCTCATGACAATTGTGTTTCAGGGAAAATATTAGTGAAGATTTGTAGTTAAAATTACTAAACAAGAGGAAGTAAAGTCACCTTCCAAAGCAAAGAATCTAAGGTTACATTAATAAGATTTTCATTTTAAAAGTGCAAAACATGATGTTATTTTCTTACCCAGATGGATGGTGAGATATGGCTAGATATTAAGGCTTTCTGGCTTTTTGATGATTATCTGTCCATCTCAACTCTACTATCTCATAAAGACTTTATTAAATAGTCCTATTGGGATTTGTCACTAGGTCATTAACCATTAGATAGGCCCAGGCTTACTTTTGACTTTGCCACTGGTGTAACTTCTTAGAGTTGGAAAATGGAGATAAAATATCATTCCAGAGATTGCCTTGATATTTAAATGAGGTATTATGTGCAGATACTTAACATGTCTAAATCATATGCACCTATCTCACTATGTCGCCCAGGCAAATTTCAAACTCATGGCAATCCTCCTGCCTCTGCCTTTTGAGTGCTGAGATTATAGGTGTGAGCTACCATGCCTGGCATTGTGGTGTGTGATGCAGGGGATCTAACTCAAGAAATAAAAACAAATCTACATAAAGCCCAAGGTCCTGAGTTTGAAGTTTGTCTAGGCTACATAGTGAGCTCAGGGCCAGCCTGCACTACAAAGCGAGACCCTGTCTGAAAAAAAGGAGAAAATGGGCTGGAGGGTTAGCTCAGTGGTTCCGGAGCCTGCCTCGCAAGCGCAAGGTCCTGAGTTTGATCCCCGGTTACCACATATAATGCTGGGCGTGGAGACATGCCCACCAACAATCAACACCGCATACCAAAATGCTGGACGTGGTGGCTCACGCCTGTAATCCCAGCACTTGGGAGGCAGAGACGGGAGGATTGCTGAGTTTGCGGCGGCTTGCCTGGGCACCATAGTGAGCTCAGGGCCAGCCTGAACCACAAAGTGAGACCCTGTCTCAAAAAGCAAAAAAAAAAAAAAAAAAAAAAGGAGAAAATCTACATAAACTCTTCCAGAAGATGGAAGAGAAAAGATCCTTTCCAGATCGTGTTGTGATGCCACCACTATTCTGATACCAAAATGAGATAAAAGCAATTACAAGGAATATATATATCAATATCTCTCATGAACAAATAGGCATGATTTTAAATGTAACTGTAGCATATTTAACCCAACAATTTACAATACAGCCTGACCAAGCTGGGTTCACTGAACAGTATTAGAGCAATTTAACTTCAAAAAATCTGTCAATACAGCACCCTGTATTAGCAAACATAAAAAATTTATAATTATCTCTATCACTGTCAAAAAGCACTTCAAAAAACCTAACATCCATTCATGATAAAACTACTGTTAATCCTGTGAATAAAAGAAACCTTTCTCAAGCTCATAAAAGACACCTATGGAAAAAAATCATACACAAACATATTTAATTGTAAAAAATCAAATACTTTTCTTCATGAGAGTAATGAAAACAGGATGCCTGCTTTCATTTCTTTCTGTTTAACACTCAACTGGAATTTTTAGCCAGTGCAATATGGCAGGACATAGCTAGAAGACAGCCATCTAGACCCTCCACTGCTCACCTTCTGTGTGTGAATATAATTGGTCAACTCTGCAGAACATTTTGTTAGCATTTTTATAGATTTAAACATAATTTATCCAAAGAACTAGGAGTTCTACCTCTGGGTATCCCAAGGTGGAAAGGAAAAAGTAAAACTATAATTATAAGTGATCTAATAATCTATTTGGAAAGAATAGTCTTTTTTAGCAAATGTGATGAAGCATTTGAATATTCATATGTAAAACTGTGAATTTTCCTCATCCATATTTTACATCATGCATAAGAACCACAATGTAAAATCAAATACAGGACATCATTGAGGTTTGGTTTATAAAAAATATTTCTAGATACAGCACAAAAAGCACAAAATGAAATAAAATTGATAAAACTTAGTCAGAGCTTAAGATTTCTCTTCTTTGCAAGACAAGAAAAATGTAAAGTGACAGACTTGGAGAAAATATTTGCAAAACAAACATCTTATGGAAGATGTATACTTATAATATATAAAAACTCTCAAATCCAATATTGAGAAAACAATCCAATGATATTGGGCAAAATACTTGAACATTTTATTTTAAGGATTTCCAATAAGCTAAGAAAAAGGTGTTCCACATTATTAATAAAGCAGGAAGTTCTAAAGAGCTGTCATAAACTTACAAAGAAAGGCAATGCCAAATAATCATGATGACTTGAAATAACTGAATCTCCCATGCATTATGCAGAAGTAAAATGGTTCACCTATTTTGCAGAACATTTTGGCAATTTCTTATATTACTCATTGTACCTTTACCCAATAAACTAGCAATTCTCTTTCTAGTCATTTCAAAAGAAATATAAATACCTGCCCATGTTAAAACTCTTTTATGAATGCTCACGGTAATTTTATTTATGATAATACCAAACTATGAACAACCCAAATGCACATCAACAGGTGAGTGATATACAGATTTTGAAATATTATTGACAAAGGAAGTGAGCTGGTAATACTGCCATGGTAGATATAAATCACAAAGTGATCAAGGCACAAGACATAAGATTTCTTGTAAATACATTTTTTTTGTGATTTCATGTGCTTGAGATAGACACACAAATGACAGAAAGTAATTGGCAGAGCCTTAGATTTGGTTTGGGGGCTTAAAATAAGACTGAGACAATCGATATAGGAACTTTTTAGGGTGATGGCAATGTTCTACATATTGCTGGCGGTATTGGTTAAATAGCCTTGCAAATTTGCAAGTCATCATAGTAAAATTTTAAAGTGGATGAGTATCATATGCAAATGACTCCTCAATAAGGTTTTAGAATTCAAAGGTGCAAGTTTTTTTTTAAACACCCTTTTGAGAAAAAAAAAAAAACCAAAGTGGAGTGACTGTATCATTAAAAAATGAATGTAAAGTTAAAGACCATGTGATGTTGGTAGAACACCCACAAGAGATCGGTTTGATAAAATAGAATCTAGAGAACCTAGAGACAGACTCATGGATAATAGCCGTGTTGGTGAGCAGCCTGGAGAAATAGTGCTATTTTTCATCTGCCCTGCCAGAATCTCCCTATAAATCACTTGGACTAGCAAGGAAAGGTCTTAGTGAGGTTTTACAGAACCTTTCCTGTAATCGCAGTACAGTAATTGGAAAACACTAGCACAATCTATCCCATCATACATTTGTGGTGTAGAACACTGCAGAGAAATACTGTATAGGCCAGTTGAAGAGGGGAGAAATTCATTAAGTAAACAAGAAATAACAAATGAGATAGTTTCTAAATTAATATTCAAAGGAGTAGTTACCTGGCGGGACAGTTTTTGCAGCCAGATTTCTAGAACACTCTGTTGATCTCTTCATTTAACCTGAACATGTGGGAAAGCTTTGGAGATCAAACGTTTTGGCACCAAGTGTAACAGGACTTCCATATGGTTTTTGAAGCCTAACTCATGTACCAAATCGGCCCAGCATTCCAGTTCTGCACCACCTTAAAAATAACCCACGGTGGGCTGGAGGGTTAGCTCAGTGGTTCCGGCGCCTGCCTCGCAAGTGTAAGGACCTGAGTTCGATTCCCGGTTACCACGTATAATGCTGGGCGTGGTGGCTCACGCCTGTAATCCCAGCACTCGGGAGGCAGAGACAGGAGGATTGCTGAGTTCGCGGCGGCTTGCCTGGGCACCATAGTGAGCTCAGGGCCAGCCTGAACTACAAAGCAAGACCCTGTCTCCAAAAAGCAATAAATAAAAAAAAAAAACCCACGGTGATCTACATTTCTGACTGGGGAATTGTGTGTCATTGTTAGAGTGTGTATTTCTAGAGCTTGGGTCACCTGGAGAAACATTTTCCTGTCTGTGAGGAATCAACAAAGACCACCTGTTATCATTGTCGAGCTTTTCAGTCACGTGACTGTTTTTGTCTTTAAAATTATGTTTACTGCATAGCTCCCACTGTAAAAATTGAAGGGCTAGCTTTGCCCACACACAAGAACATGGAATATGAAAAGGTATAATTCTCAGGTAGAAAATGGCAATGATGAATGCTTCAATTTCTCTCTTTGGGTATTTGTTGAAAGATACTTCTGTTTTTAATTATCATCTTTTTCTCATAAGTGAGCTCTTCAACACGCATGATGTGTGCTTCCCTTTGAGAAGTATCTCCCATGAAACCTCACTGTATTTTACAAATAAGCCCCAGAGCAGGTGAACACGTATCGAATGCTTTCTGCTGTTGAAATCTGTAAATGCTTCACATGTGCTGTTTCGACTGATCCTCACAAAAATTCCTTTAGGTTCCATTTTATTCCTTCTGTTTCACCAGTTAGAAAATTGGAGTCAAAGAGGTTCACTCTAAAAGTTTACAAAGGTAGGAGAGAACTGAAATACTAGTTAATCTAACACTGAATTTCTTACCTCTTTTTTTTATTTTGCTTGTTTTTCCTTCTGTATCTTAACATAGATAAGTGGACTGATAATCTCATGTCACTGTTCCACATGTAGTATTTTCAAACTGTGAATATTTACTACCCCAGACGAGTAGTAGAAATATTTAGACTCAGTTGCAAGTTAATTTTTTTTTTTTTTGAGACTGGGTCTCGCTTTGTAGTTCAGGCTGGCTCTGAGCTCACTATGTAGCCCAGGCAAGCCTCAAACTCAGCAATCCTCCTGCCTCTGCCTCTCGAGTGCTGGGATTACAGGGGTGAGCCACCACGCCCGGCACTGAGGTATGCAGTATTGATTATTGGCGGGCATGAGTCTCCATGCCCAGCATTGTATGTGGTTTCCGGGAATTGAACTCAAGACCTTGCGCTTGCAAGGCAGGTGCTGGAACCACTAAGCTAACCCTCCAGCCCAGTTGCAAGTTAATTTTAATGCAAACACAGTTCCAAGTGTGTTTAAGAAAAAGCCAGAACCTTCTTTATGCCTTCCATCATTTTCTCCTTCATGTAACTGGCCTTCCTATGAAAGTTAATCTTAGATTTCATAATAATTCCTAACTAGTGAACCTAACTCTCAAAAATAACTCAGTCACAGTCATGAGAGATTATTCTTTAACGTACATCTTTTTACTACTTGAAAACCCTTTGTAAAAATTAACTTCAAATTCCATAGTTCCCTATATAAGTCCTTTCCCCCTAGATGTATATTGAAGTTTCTTCATGATCTGTCCCTTAAGTCCACACCTCGACTCAACTCATCTTTTTTTTTTTTTGAGATAGGGTCTCACTTTGTAGTTCAGGCTGGCTCTGAGCTCACTATGTAGTCCAGGCAAGCCTTGAACTCAGCAATCCTCCTGCCTCTGCCTCCCGAGTGCTGGGATTACAGGCGTGAGCCACCACGCCCGGCGACTCCACTCATTTTGATAGCTACTATTTAATACCTGTGAAGAACTTAAAAGATTTTCAAACAACTTCAGACCACTAAAAATATTGCTTCTAACACATCATTCTCTCTTAACGTTTTAATAAGGAATACTAAAGTTTTGGGATGCAGATCAAACTTCATATATTTTCTTTTTGAAAAATTTTTCTAACTTCTGATCAATGGGTGAATACACACAAACGTGTGTGTGCTCACACACATGCCCAGAGTGAGTAGCATTTTTTTCTTCTGTTTTTTTTTTTTTTTTTTTTCCCTTGAGACAGAGTCTTGCTTTGTAGTTCAGGCTGGCCCTGAGCTCACTATGTAGCCCAGGCCAGCCTCGAACTTAGCAATCCTCCTGCCTCTGCCTCCCAAGTGCTGGGAGGACAGGTATGAGCCACCACACCTGGCACTATGGTGTGTGGTACTGATTGGTGGTGGGCGTGAGTCACTACGCCCACTATTGTATGTGGATACTGGGAATCGAACCAGGGACCTTGTGCTTGTGAGGCAGGCGCCAGAACCACTGAGCTAAATATCTGTCCCGCTTCTCCTGTGATTTATATTTGTTCATTGTGCTTCTTCGTGCTGAGCTCCACATCATTGTATTTACTGTTTGACATTTTCACTGGGCCTTTGTTCTGAAGGGTCAGGACTTTGTTTCTTCCTCCTTCCTCGTACATCGTCAGTTAAAAATAGACAGGTAATAAATAGTGAAAACAAAACTAAAAGCACTACTGTTTACAGTATAAGATCTTCAGCAGAGACCTATAAATCCAACCCATTTGCTTGTTTTATTGTAATATAATGCTGACTTCCACAATTAAAAGTTTTACTTAATATTCTTAAAACAGAAAATTTTATAGTCACTCCGGAGTTGAAGCTTTATTTGTAAAGTCAGGAAATTTAGAAGAAATCTTTAGCAACTAGTTTACCACTGAGAATACTAATGGCAGTTAAATGGAATTTATGACCAGTTCTGAAGAAATATTTTATTTCTTCACAGAATTACAAGACTGGAAGTGAACCAGAAAGGTCACATAGTTCGTCTCTCATATCTAAATCATCCCACAGAGAGAAGCAACTACACTATTTGTAAAAACCTCCATAAAATGCATGTGGGAACTTTTATTTGTTACTCATTCTAGCACTTAACACCTTTAACCAAAAAAAACCCTTTTCCTGAGTGTCCCGTTAGTTTCTTGCATTGGGGTTTCAACCTGTTTCCTATTGTGCATTTCTTGTTGGAGCTTCAAGACCATCAGGTTAATCTCCTCCTTGTAAGCTAGTACCACATACTGTTCTGGTTTCCTGAACACTTCTTTTGTCACATGTTAAGTAGGTGCTTCCCCAAATTGTATTACATGTGTGAGAGCTCTAGGAATTCTTGCTACAGGCATCAGCCTCTCTGTACAGATCACCTGGGGTCTACTGCTGTCCTTCCACAAGCGCCTCCTCTTATCAGTCATCCTACAACACAGTTCTCAGAGAGGACAGCATAAAACAGATCAACTGATCAATAAAATCAATAGATCAAAAGAGAGCAAAAGTTTTCAAGTTTTAAATTATCATATTAAAGTAGAATAATATGAAGCATTTTTGGTGCTAATTTATTGCACAACTGATTCAATTACAAAAAGTAGGCCATAACTTTTCACCATTTCTTGTTCACAAGAAGACAATCTAGTTCTGGGTGGGGATGATGCAATCATCATAAAAATTCACTAAATTAGCTTTATTATTTTTATTTTCATGTTAGAGATTCTAGTTAGTTCTTTTAAACAGTATAGTTTCTTAGTAGAACCTTTTAGTAGAAGCTTTTACATGTTTTAAATTCTATCTCTTCAATGTTTTAAATCTAGAAACTTATAATCTATATCAAATATATATATATACACTTGTAAGGTTGGAAATTCTGTCATTTGTTGAAAATAAAGTTTGAATGAGTTCAGTAAAATTTCGTATTATTTTAGAGTTTGTTGTCACATTGATGATCTTTTTGTCTTTGGCACTGAGATTTGAACTCGAGGTCTCATACCTGGGAGGTGAGTGCTCTACCGTTGAGCTACATCCCCAGTCATGATGATCTTTTTGATACTCTTTAAACATGTAAACAATACTGTAAAATTTTAAATAATTGTAAGTCTCAAAATAGCCCTGAAATGTGATCTTACAGAAACTGAATCTCTAATAGTTTAGTTTTCCAAAAATGGCTGCTAAGAAAATTAAAATATAGTACTCTAATCAGGTGTTATAAATTAGAAGTGATAGGGTGTGGAAGCTCCAAACTAATCAATAGTATAAAGTACTGCAAGGTGATGGTAAAGAGGAAAAATAGCTTTGAGATGCAAACAAATATTCTTGCTATATAAAAAGATCCTTGAATTAAAAAAAAAAAAAGATCCTTGACATAGGCCTCACAGAACTCCCAAACAGAAAGGTCTGGTAAAATCAGTTCTGCAATTCAATTTACACACAAACCATCCACCAGCAGTGAAGATAACCCCAAAACTTGGAATTGGGACTCTTTATGTTGGACTTACTGGATATAATAAAAATATAGAGACTAAAACATGAAAGAAATGGAATTTAAAATATATGAAAGTTACAGGATTCTATTAAGAAATACTCAAGAAAAGATTAAAGGAAAGAAATAGAAGCTGTAGAGTGAAAAATTTAACAAATGTAATTTAGTGCACTGGTTACAGAACAGATTAATACAGCTATAGAAAAAATATTGATGTGAGAGAACAAAAGAAAACAAATGGAAAATAAAAGCAATGGAAACTTTAAAAAACATAAAGAATATTATTGAAATTCCAAGAAGAGTAAGCAAAAGTCATTATTTGACAAGCAAATAAGTGAAATAAATAGTTATGGATGTCTCAATACTGTATCTTTTCTCAGGTATGAGAAACTTAAAATGCAAATAAGTCCTAGAATGTATAATAGACACTGTAAACTAGAAAATATCCTAAAGGAAATGGGGAGTAGTGATAAGTAATGGAAAAGAAAAAGTTGTGATGGTTAAACAAAGGGGAAACAAACTCACGTATGTAGGGGTTGGGGGGCAGGTAGGAGAATGGGAAAAAATGAGAATTAAGTCGTGTCATATACTGGTACAAATACTTAGTGTTGAGTGTGATCATGATGTGTATATAAAATGTACCTATTTCACTAAAAAACTTTTAAAAAGGTGAAAAATTTACAGAATTGAGGACAAGAATGTTGAAATCTATAGAATACAAATTCTAAACCAATAAACAAGAAATCTAAATATGGAAAAATGCATAGAAACTGTAGAGACAATTCAATACACACATATAAACAGTTACATTGAAAAGATTATTTAGAAATAAGACACTTTATAGAAGAACATCTAGAAAAATGTACTGCATAAGATAAATATCTTTAAGCAAGTATTTGTTAACTCAGAAAATTATATTAAAGAAAAAACATCTTCACAAAAATATCAATATTTGTCACCAGTAGTGAATGAACCTCAGGACAATGAATATTGAATTTAGAAGGAAAAATGTTAAATATGAAATGATGAGAAGAAATTTATAAGTATTATAAGATAAATCTAAAACAGCGTTACAATATAAATGATACCTTCAAAAAGAAAATAGAACATAATGATTTAGAGCCAACCATGTTTTTGAAATTTCATTAAGCAACTGACTTACAGGGTGAGCTCAGGTATAGTTCATTATAAAGGCCCTGGGGTTCAATTTCCAGTACCATAAATAAATTAATTAATGAGGAGGAAGAAAAAGAAAGAAGGAGGAGAAAAAGAATAAGAGGAGGATGAGGAGAAGGAGAAGAATGAGTAAAGAAGAAGAAAAAGAAGAAGAGTCAGGTAAGCTTTTCTAATAATAGGATCAGTAAGACATTTTCAAATACAGAGGAAAACAGAGAATACAGGAAACAGAAGAAACTCTTCTTGAACATACAAAGAAAGAAGCAAGCAAACTCAGTGTAGAAATTAGATGATAACCAGATTGCATTTAAAAAAGAAAAACCCACCAGAAATGGAGAATCTATAGTGAAAATGACTCAAGGAAAGTGCTAGTATCTTTTAAACATAAAATCAAGACTAAATTACCGTGTGAAATACGGAAAAGCAAAATATCAAGACTATAACCCCAGACAAAAGCAGGGTAAGTAATAAAAGCCAGGTAAAAATGGAGCAAAAGAAGGAGGAGGTGTTAGTATAATTATCCATTACCTTTGGAACAACTGGTCAGTCACTACTAAGTGTAGTTTGTTGACTATAAATGAACAATTAATATTTCTACTGAAAATTTTCTGACATTTTTGTGTACTAATAAGCTGTGACTCAAAATTGAAAACACATTTAAATGATCATTGTTCTCCACATGACACTCCATTATGAAACTGCTGCGCCAAACATAACGCTAATGGGACAAATATAATACGATAATCAAACATCTGCTTGCCTTCCTGCATGACCCATACTACAGAGATTTGTTGTACTTGTTTTTAGTATTCTCAATAGGTCTCTCTATTTGTAAAGGTCCAGAAATAATCTTCAGAACTTATTCCTCCATATGGCATCAGGAAACTTGGCATAAGATCCTTTGCAACACAAAAGATATATAACTTTTATTTCAGAATGTCAAAAATTTGCCACAAAGGCAAAATTGTCGGGTGTTAGAACCACCATAGCTTCTACTTAATCTCATCAAAATACATCTATCTAGGGCCGGAGGGTTAGCTCAGTGGTTCCGGTGCCTGCCTTGCAAGCGCAAAGACCTGAGTTCAATCCCCGGTAACCACATATAATGCTGGGCGTGGTGGCTCACGCCTGTAATCCCAGCACTCGGGAGGCAAGGACAGGAGGATTGCTGAGTTCGCGGCGGCTTGCCTGGGCACCATAGTGAGCTCAGGGCCAGCCTGAACTACAAAGCGAGACCCTGTCTCCAAAAAGCAAAAAAAAAAAAAAAAAAAAAAAAAAAACATCTATCTAAACAGTTCAATTGTAATGACAGAGAATGTACAAAATATCAAATATTCCTTCCCTAGTAGTTTCAAGTGTTAAATCTGACTTTGGTTATTCTTTCAGTATTAAATTCTTTGAGACTCTGATACTCCAATAGAAGGGCAACATCATGAAGCCACTTGGCAAACATGACTCACCTTTTTTCTTTTGAGACAGGGTCTCACTTTGTAGTTCAGGCTGGCCCTGAGCTCACTACGTAGCCCAGGCAAACTTCAAACTAAGCACTCCTCCTGCCTCTGCCTCCCGAGTGCTGGTATTACAGCCGTGAGCCACCATGCCCGGCACTGTGGTATGTGGTATTGATTACTGGTGGGCGTGAGTCACCACACCCAGCATTGTATGTGGTTTCTGGGGATCAAACTCAGGGCCTTGCGCTTGCGAGGCAGGCGCTGGAACCACTGAGCTAAATCTCCGGCCCCTGACTCACTTTTTCGTCCTGACATTATATACACACCAGTCAAGTAAGCAGGAGATGTCCATTTGTATGGATAATTACAGATAGTAGTCTTGTTAGTCAAACTAATATTCTCATCAAATGTATATATTCTGGAAATCACTGCACATATTTTAAAAATTTCACAATTTGCTGTAATTCTCTTCTGAAGTCCCTTTTATTTTTTTGGTGTAAAGGCAGCCTGAATCAATAGCCTTGAAGTAAGCTAGCAGGGAAGACATATGGGGGACAGCGACAAGTTAAATAGGTGCCCATTTTCTAACATATGTATGCTATATCCTAAAAGGTAATGACTAATTCAAAAGACCAAATGACCCTTAAATATGTCTCAATGTGCTCACCAGCACACATATTTTTATTTATATTTTTATTAGTTTAACTTTTAAGACATTAGAAAACAAAATACTTTGTTTAATAATACACTTAAATATTTAATAATATTCTTAAATAAAGACTGAAAGGCTGCTTTCAATAGTGAGCTAACTAAATATAATGCTAGTTACCTGAAACTCACCTGGTATACAATAGAGGGGATTATTCAGTCCCCTAAAAGCAAAAATCTTTTTGTTCCTTATAGTAGTAATGAAGCGATTAACTTCTGAGTTCAGTATGAAGGAATATTATGGTTCCAAGCAGCTATGATGCCTTTAAAGTGGTCAAGACATTGCCAGATATTTCAATTAATGTGTGCCAAGGTCACAAAATCAATTTCTTATCAGCCAAAAACACTCATACAGTACATTTTATTTTCAAACCATAATCTCTAAATTAAATCTGTGTACCTAAAAAAATACAGTGTGGAAACTCAATCCTTGGTTTTTTTTTTTTCCCTGATAGCTTTTTCACAAATGGCACAAGGCTTTGAGTGCTATATTTAGCCTACAATGTTTGGTTAGATTTTAATCTTCCTAGAGAAAGTCATTAGCTCTTTCCATGGCAAATAAAGGACCAAAGTCTTAATTTTCTCCTCAAAATAAGTACAGAGTTTGGACAGTTCTGACATTCTGTCTTTGATCAGGAATGGGCAAGAAATTTAGCTGGAAACTTTCAAACAATTACAAAAAGAACCTATAAAACTGTATACTGATCCTTATTTCCTGGTAGTATAAATTATGTACCTGAACATAGAACTGCAGAAAAAAATCATGTTTATATGGAAAATAGCATCATCTTGCAGCAAATCCTACATAAAAGGACTGTGTAGGAAATGAGCTTGTCTGACCAATGACACTCAACATAATCACATTTTTAATGAAATTTTTAAAACTTGAATATAAAATACCTTCATCAATTACATTCAGGTGTTAGGTCTCTTTCTCTGTTTTCTAGTTGTTCTCAAAACATTTTTTTTCCTCTTAATATCCTCATTCTCATCCTACTCACAACTGCACATGAAACTGTAATAAGTTAGGGTTGGTATTAAGGCTCACTGGCAGTGAACCAAAATAGTTAAGGGAATTAAAACATTTCAATAATCTTGGCTTAATTCTTATACTCAGAAAGTCACAATTTTATATCATAAGGCAATATTTTTTCCATTTGAATAAACAAAAAATCCAAGTATCAGAAACTGTCCCTTTATGCAAATGCTATACAATGTACAACTCACAGTGATCCTGTTCCATGTAGCTGACTAACACATCACCCATGTTTATTGGAATTTCAAATCCTTGGACCAATCTGAGGTTTGACAGTAGATAAAACATAGCAAATAATATTGTATCTCCTGGGTAAGTAGAAATTTATCTGTTGATATATTTAGAACTCCTCAAAATAATTCCCCCCACATTCTTAAACATATAATCTTTTAACTGGTTTTGGCAAGGCTAAGCAGGATGAAAGAATGCTTTCTATAGCAAGGTAAAACAGAGGAAAGTATAGCTGGGCAGAATTAAGTGGTATTTTAAAAAATTGAACCAAAACTTTTATGGGTGGAGATGAATTTTTCTTAAACTATATATTAGGCATATCAAAATATTCCTAAAGTGATTTAAAATTGCAGAAAGAACATTTTATTTATTTCCAGATTCTTTGTGAACAATTATTTCATTTTAATCAAATTTAGAATTCAATCATAGTTTTGGGAGGGGCCCAAGGGAGTGAACTCACGGCGTAGCACTGAGCCATATTGCCAACTCTTTCACTTTGGTTTTTGAGGTGTGGTCTAGCTAAATAGCTAAGCTGCCAAGGCTGGGCTTGAACTGGTGCTCTTTCTGCCTCAGCTTCCCAGAGTGCTGGGATTATAGGCGAAAGCTAAACTTTTGTAATTGAAGAAAAAAACCCGTCAGAATAAAATTTTGAATTTTCTAAATGTTAGTGATTTAATGTTACCTGGAATATTTATGAAGACAACATATTTGATACATGAGATTGAGAAAGAGCAAATAAATCTGGTGAGTTCTCTAGGTGGAAGCACATGGTACCTCAAAAAGATGAGATCATTATCCATCACTATGCCTAGCATAAAATAAAATATTTTAGAATACACTGTAACAAAGTGAAGCTTTTCAGTTCACTTTCTAATTATTAATATAAGAAGGTTAAAACTTTATCTTTCATAACTTATTGAGGAAAGATGCAAATCCATTTAACTTGTATTTATAAGGTGCGATTGAAATATACAGTGACTATTTAAAATAAAAACCTATTACAATAAACAATATATTGCCATTAATCCCTTCAAAACATGCCCCCTCTTTTTGAGCACCCCCTTCATTCTTGCTACCTGATAGAAGTTTTCTTGTATGATGTATGCTCAAAACTACAGGATATATTGCTGGTGAATACCATCCAATGGAAGCCAGGCTTGCACACTGGTGTCCTCAGCCACTTTATTCACCAGACCTTGTAAACACAGAGCTTCTCCAAAGTCAAAATGACAGAGAAAGATGAATGCTTTGAATCCATTTACCAAAAGGGGGCAGCCCGGCAGCAAAACCAAAGACACTCATCAAAGAGGACTTCCAGAACTGCTTCAGGCATGCAAAAACAAGGGGTTAAGTGTGTTCCAAGACAGGAAGAGTGTTCCAGAGGGAGTTAATGGACATGTGTCTGTACTCCAATAGTTTTTAAAAAATTTAAACAGTCACTATACTTTTAGATCACCTTTCTTATAAAGGTTGATTCACTGAATGGAGAGACAAGCATGAATAATATATAAAATTTTATAATTGAAGAAAAATCTATCAACAAAATTTTCATTTCTCTAAGTACCAGTGACTGAATGCTTCCTAGAATATTTATGGAAAAGGTATATTTGATATAAAAGATTAAGAACAAATATATAATAATTGTGAATTCTCTAGGCAGAAGCACAGGGTGCCTCAAAAATAGAAGATTATCACAAGTACAGTGCCTGCATTATAAGCAAATGTGAGTAAGGATGTATTGTTCTTAATTCATGGAGATGTTCAAAACAGAAACCAAGTAATTAAAACTCAGTTCTCCATAATTAATCAAAATGCAGGGAAACAAAAGATCAAACGAGAGTGAAGCTTACAATACTTTGATCATTAGTGTACATTTTCATGTAGCTGTAGGGTGCAGTCTTCATTCATGGCAGAAAACTTGGAAGAAGATCAAATCTAAGGTTATCCTGTTGTAATTTTGTAATGCACAAAATTCAACTAAGTGCTAAGTTAAGTGCTTGATACATGGGCACTTAAACACTATTCAAAATGTTCTAACGAATTCAGTCTAGGCGAGGAACAATGAAAATGGGCACTGTTCGGAACACCAGTGTGCTATCAATTGAATCTATGGTATTGAAAAATGTTCAGAAACACAAAGAAGGACAATAATGACACATTGCTGAGATTCTGCAGTCACTATTGAAAGATAGATTCTTGAAAATTATTTCACTAAAATACATTAATATAAAAATAAAATGAAATCACTAATGTAACATGAGAAAAAGAATTGTTATGGATAGAAATCTTTCAAAAGACCTTGCAAAGAAAACGACATGTGAGTTAGGCCTCAGACAATGAGTTTATAATCTTTTTTTTTTTTCCTCACTTTGTAGTTCAGACTGGCCCTGACCTCACTATGTACCCCAGGAAAGCCTGAAACTCAGCAATCCTCCTGCCTCTGCCTCCTGAGTGCTGGGATGACAGGCGTGAGCCACCATGCCTGGCACTGTGGTATGTGGTATTGATGGCTGGTGGGCGTGAGTCACCACACCCAGCATTGTATGTGGTTACTGGGATTGAACTCAGGACCTTGTGCTTGTGAGGCAGGCGCCGGAACCACTGAGCTAAATCTCCGGCCCGAGTTTATAATCTTAATATTAAAAGAATCCGTTTTCTCTCCTGGGTATATGTCAGTTGGTCAAGCTGCCCTATATACTGAACTCAGTTCAAAGGTTATTCTGATGCCTGGCAATAGGTACCATCCTTACAATAGAGAAATTTGGCTAAAGAGTCGCTTCCAGTTGAGAAAACCTGCCCATTCTGCTTAGAGTCTTTGGGGATGAACATTTATTCATCAGAATCCTTCTGGAATTGTAACTTAAGGCCAATTTCCATTATGTCACATTTTGTTCCAGTTGTCGGGTACATGGTAATTTTAATATCACGTGATTCCAGTCCTCCTGTTCCCCATTGGATGTGCACATGTTCTTCAGAGGGAGTACTCTTGAGTACATACAACTGCGACAACACCTCTCTCATTTTGTTTTTAATTTTTCAAATGATCCCTATCATATTTCTCTCACTGATCACCCTACAGTATATATGAACACTTATTTTTCAATATTGCAATTGAGAAGATTCTCTGAAGATTGATAAAATACCTTTTAAGAGAGGAAACCACCAGAAAAAAATAAGTAAAATAGTTTTATTCGTGTCCCAATCTTTACTGTTTTGTAGCTCATGTCTAGTAAGATCGGCACCATGCTGTGCAGTGTGACGAGTGGGGAGGAGAGGAGTGGAGGGAGATATGTAAGCAGCTCTCACATTTTTCACTGCACCTCCAGAGATGAGATTTTAAGAGGGGAGACTGAAGAAGCAGCACTATTGTAGTCTCAAGAGTTGTAAGCGAGGGAGCAAAGTTTACGTTTCATCAAATGGGACTGAGCTTCTTCGGCAACGATGCACCCATCCTGGCTACAGGGGTGGATCCCATTCCCATACTATCGACAGTGCCATGTGAAAAATCACAAGCAAAGCAGGCAGTAAGGGTAGGAAAACACAGTGACTATCGTCCTGACTAACCTCAGAGATAAAGCACAGAAGAAATTAGAGAAAGGTCTGGGCAAAGATAAAGGAAAAGATAACAAGGAGATGAGATAGGGGTGTTATGCTTAGGAGAATTTTACTGAAATGATATGCTCAGAATATGCTGACTGAGGTGGTCTTGGTGTACCTTGGAATGGTGTGGAATTCAAGTTGGTATTTGTAGCTTTCCCTACTTTATGTATTGCTTATCTCTGGCACGGGAAATGTTAGCTTGAATCTTATGTGGTTTTTAAGAATTGTATACAATACTATTTTATCAATTTATTGTCTTGATACTTGTGGTACCAAAAGAAATGTGGTTCTCTGCTTCAAAGAAATTCTTGATAGGGAAAATCAACACCATTTTTCTGCCTGCCCTCAACTATGGTAGGTACAATAGTGACTGAAATTTGCTATGCCTTACCCACATACACAGAGAAATTCTGGTCTGTGGCGATAGTACCCTGAACATACCCATCTCCTCTAATTTCAGAGGTTAAGTAGGGTTGGGCTTGTTTAGAACCTGGATGGAAGAAAAATTCTGATTCTTTTGCTCTAAACAGATCATAACGGCTCACAGACAAAACCTAGGCAATCTACCTATAATAATTGACTTAATTCCTTAATTATAAACATGAAGACCAATTAAGCCTAATGAGTCACCGAAGAAAAGACAAGAAAACAAACACAGAGATGAATACATTTTAAAACTAGCCTGGAGCTAGGCATGGTGGCTCCTGCCTGTAATCCCAGCATTCGGGAAGCAGAGGCAGGAGGATTGCTGAGTTTGAGGCTTGCCTGGGCTACATAGTGAGCTCAGGGCCAGACTGAATGACAACCAAAGTACAAAGTGAGATCCTGTCTCCAAAAATATCAAACAAAAAACAAAAAAACAAAAAAATACTAGCCTGGAAAGTGATATTTTTAGTGAGAGTTTTAGGAGGTCAAAAGGCTGAAGGAAATTTAGATAGTCAAGATAATTTCAGAAAACTTTGCATTCAAATAATGACAAAATGACTGTTTGTATTAAGATGGATTAATCACACCATAAAACTCTGGCTACTTTGATACATCATTTTTACTTGGAGAACTTCTCTCTGTAGATGATTGTGTATCTCATATTCACCTCTGTTCAAATTCTTTCTAGGATCGCAGCACAGTCATTAAGACAATTGTGTAACTGTCTCACTACTCACATGAAAGTCAAACTCAGTGTATTTTTTATAATTTCAGTCAAAGGGCACAGGAGTACCTATTAAACAGAAGCTGTGCCATTAAATATAACAAGAATATAGGCTATGGAATCAGACAGCCCTAGGTAAACTATCATCTCCACCATTCTTCTGTCGTATCCTTTGAGCTACTCACTTAACTTTTCTTTGATTATTTTCTCATAGATGAAATGGGACAAACAATAGATAAAGTGTAGTGCCAGTTAAAACCTTGGAGAGCGTGGACAGCAGATGCTAGCTATTTTAATAATGACAGTGATGATACTGAAATTGAATATGAAATAAGTGTTCAATAACAAAAGAATGAAATAAATTCACTGCAATTAATATTTATTTCTATGGGGATCATATAATGTAAGTTATATATAAATTGTTTAAAAATAGTTGCTGTAGTATGTTCACTGAGACTGGGTATTAACATACCATTTATTTGTTACCATCTAGAAAAACATTTTGTAATTGTAATGTTAGTGATGATATTTAAAAGAAAACATATTTGTAAAGAAGTAGTAATTCTATACGGTTAAGCTCCTGTCAAGATACTTCTTATAACTACATCAAATAAGTATACCAGTTTTAGAAAAGGATAAACAAGTGAGAAATTTCTTTAGAGATGAACAAAACCACACAATAGTCTTTAAAGTCAAAATATAACCCATACAGCATTTAAGAGCACAATATTTTAAGCTGAACTTTAAAAACTGATATCTCTTCTGAAATGTGCCAAATACCAAAAACTTCCAGTGATTCAGTAAGTGGTCGACAACATTGAAATCACTGTTTAAACAGTTTTTAAGAAGATACTACAAACTTCAGATAATAAACACTAAAAAAAAAATACATATATTTCTTTGAGTAGGGATTTAAATTTACCCAAGAAAAGTAACTTACAAAACTGTTCTGAGCGAGAAGAACCGTGGCTCAAAAAAGTCTTGATGCATCTTATTTTTCCCAAAGGAAAATATTTGCTGTAGTCTAACTGGGTATTGACTCGGGCAGTGGGGAAAGGCAACTGCATAATAACTGGATAATGGGATATTTGTTTTTAAAAGAAATCTATAGAAACATGATTAGAATCTGTTTGGCTAGTGAAGGCCCAAATTGTTAAAATTTGTTGATTTTAACAGTAGTAACTATGATGGTTGAAAAGTATCTAAGTAAACAAAGAGCAACACTATCTATGAAGTAGTGGAACACAATTTGTCATTAATAGGAAAACTTACTAATCCCTTTAATGTGACAGTGTGAAGGTCACTCTGCTACTGTCGTGCCCTAATGCCATTCAATTAAACATAATCAAAGTCTATGAGTATTTATGGAAAGAATTTTATAGGGATGATGGAGCAGTATATTACAAACTCTGGTTGTATGTAGAAACAGAAATGTCTGACCTCATGTACCATTAGAAAACTTCAGCTTTACTGTATATTTTTTAAAATAGTAAACTATTTATGGTGAGATTTGACATCACTCTATGCTGCACATTTAGTTTTTAAGAGCCTGAATCATAAGATGGAACTTGCTGATGCAATAAGCAACCACATGCAATATTGACAACTAACAACATCCTGGCTTATTGAGAAAACATCCATGTTGTACTAAGTACCTTTAAGAGTAAAATATTATATAACCCCAATTTGCATTCACCAGGTGAATTTATTTGACTGGGGATATTGCTTTTTCCCTTCTGTCTTGCCTATGAGAATACTAATGACTTATTAAAATCAGCTTCTACTTGGATCCTGAGTCTGGCTTAGTGGCAGAACTCTTGCCTAGTGTAGAGGAGGCTCTAGATTCCGACTTCAGCTCAGAAAACAACAATGAGCACAAGCTATCCTGGAAATGAAAGATAGGATAAAAAATGAATGAGTCTTGTGTGTAGGTGAGCAGAGCTGGTGCCGGTAGAAATCACAGACAGGAAATCACTGGACACTGATCACTGGAGGGTGGGTGCCTAGTTCATCAAATGAATGACTCCATCGCACGCTGGAGGACCCTTTCTGGCAGACTGGGTTGTACCATGAAGTTCCACCATTAGAACCTACTTCAGAAAGGATTGTCTTTTCAAAATCTCCTTTCCTTCCTTGTGTCCTCACTGCTTTCTCCCCTTTCCTTGCTCTTTCTCCATCTCCTTGATGACGGGTATCCATGACCACATCTCTCTCTTTCTTTTTTTTTTTTTGAGACAGGGTCTCGCTTTGTAGTTCAGGCTGGCTCTGAGCTCACTATGTAGCCCAGGCAAGCCTCCAACTCAGCAATCCTCCTGCCTCTGCCTCCCGAGTGCTGGGATTACAGGTGTGAGCCACCACGCCTGGCACTGTGGTATGCGGTATTGATGGCTGGTGGGCGTGAGTCTCCACGCCCAGCATTGTATGTAGTTTCCAGGGATTGAACTCAGGACCTTGCGCTTGCGGGGCAGGCGCTGGAACCTCTGAGCTAACCCTCTGGCCCTTGACCACATCTCTTAATATCATCCTTCCATTTAGGTAGTCTAATATTGCTGAAAGTATTGGCAACTACTCTCACCAGCACAGACCAGGCATGACTTCGTGAACCTTCTGCTCTTGTGCTATCAGAGCTACTGACTCTGCTTCTTGTCCCTCTATTTTTCAGCTTAAATTCAAGGGCAATTGTGATATTTGTGGCAAAAATAAGACATGTGTAGAGTCACGAAAATTAATAAAGCATAGATCTTGACACAGAAACCTCAAACTAATTTTTAATTTGAAGCCCCCCCACTGGTGTGAAATGAAACACCATATGACATGATAATTTCTGGAAAGTTATGAATATGATACAATCCATTAGAAGTAATAAAGATTGTTCACCTTCACAAATTGTGACACCGTTCCCCGAAAATCCCAGGTTGCAGTAGCAGGCTTCGGCTCCATTGCGTATTTCACATTTTGCGTTTGGGAGGCAACGTGTCTTGGTGCAGTTTTGTGTGTGGGAACAGTTCAACAAAGTGGAAAAGCCCACTAAATAAAATAGACAAATACATCTTTAGAATAAAGCAAACCACTCCCCCCACTGTTGAGTTAGAATACAATAATGTAAATACTATTTCTTTCTTTAGGTAAGAGATAATAACAATCCCCCAGGAGAGTGTTCAGCTGACTAACAGCACAAAAACAACTAAGCAAAGAGATAAGGGCTATTTTTTTTCATTTCGACCTTTATCAAGTAAATCTTAGAAAACTAAAGTGTAATGAGCAACCCGGTTTTAAAATAAAAACTGTTTCTAATCCTTGACCCAATTTAACACCCTTCGGTCTGAGGTGAGGTACTTTTACAGGTGTCTGCATGTGTTAGTTTCTCCTGGGGACAGATTTTTGCAGAAATCTAGGTCAAATGGGTATTTGGGTCTTTTCAAATTCACATATGTGTTATTTAAAGACATCTTAACATCTAAGAAGGAAAATTTAATTGAATTTTACCTCCTATATTCTACTGGTCGCTAATTCTGCCTTTTCATAACCAAATGCCATTTTCATTTTTTTTTTAACCTTAAAGAAAATTTAAAAGAAATTCAACGTACTGTCCAAAGAAATGGAACGTTACCTCGGCACCACTAACGAAAACGAAACAAAGCACACAGCAAGACTTTACTTCTGGGTTATAGAAAATAAAGTGGGAAATGCTATGTGGTGGACTGGAAGGAAAAGATAAGAAAGAGCAAAGGCGGTTCCTGTTTTTGTTGCTGTTCCAGGTCTTCTCAGGAGCAGCCTTGGGAACAGATGGCTATGAATCACGAAGTCATTGTTCTCAAGAGTCATCAGAGATAAACCGTCTCCTCTGCACCCAAGATTTTTAAACACCCCATTCTAAGTCGCAGCCCCGCGTATGAAACAGAATCCACACACCCTCAGAGATGAGGCTGATCATCTTCCAGCACTGTATGATCACAAAGATTAAATGCGCCCAAAGTGTGGGAGCAGGCACCCCCTTCCAGGGCAGAAAGACTTCAGTCTTCAGGGTGTTAATGGCTTGGCGCGGGGGGGGGGGAGGTCAGAGTCAGACTTGGAGGACTTTGGGGACCTGGCCAGGCGCCACGAAAGGTAACAGACCCTGGGCCTGGGAGAGCCAACTCCAGAAGCCCAGGGGACGGACACCGGGACGCCGCGCGGAGCTCCGGCCCAGGACGTTCTGCGCCAGCCGCACCTGCGGGCGGAGCACTCACCTAGCAGCGGGAGGAGCCTCATTGGCGGGGCCGGTGGAGGCGCGGGCGAGAGCGCGGCGGGCTGTGCGGCGGCCGGGATGCGGGGCGGGCGCGGCCCGGCCCGGCCCGGCCCGCTGCGTCCCGTGACGCGCCGGTTTCCTCCGGACACTTTCCGGCCTCCTGTGTGACTGCGCGCGAGTGTGAAGCCCCGACCGCGGCCGCGTCCGGCTTCCAGCCGGCTCTCCGCCCGGACCACCTGCAGTCCCCGTCCTGCCTGGGGGTTCCCCATCCCTGAACGGCTGCCGGTCCCCTGGGGCCGCGTTTTGGGGGTTCCACTCTCAGACCCTGTGCTCAGGCCCAGCGGGTTCTCCTAGGAAATCCCCCAGTGAAATACATTTTGGGGGGACTCGTAGCCTAAATTCCAGGACACACACTTTTTTCCGTTCAGTAATTTCCTGTGCGAACAATGGGCCAAGGGTCGAGAGAACTGAGCCTGAGAGAGGACGCGCCCTGTGCCAGGACTTACCTGCTGTACAACTGTGGTTAAAACGATCAGTAAAATATAAAATAAAATAAAATAAAATAAAAAAATTTAAAAAGCCAAGCAAAACAAACAAACCCTCCAGAAAACAAAAACAGAACAAAGTTCAAAAGCCAAGTGTCAGTACTTAAACGGATTCGGAAGTACGGAAAACTGTTTTTCCTGTTCCAAGTAATTTCAAGAAAAATCTATCTGTGTTCCCTTTCTCGCTCCATCCCCAGCAACTTGTGTAGCAGGTGTGAAGAGCTGTTTCATCTTAATGTATGCAGCGGTGATGGAGAAATATTTCACAGATTGTCCCGGCTGGAACGTAGAGACAGCCCTAGCTAAAAAAAAAATGAAGCATAACTGGCAGGAAAAGCGATCCGTAGGTGAGAAGAGAAAGATCAGTGGTTGCCTGAGACTGGGCCAGGGACGGAACCCCAATTTTCAAGACTGCAGGAATTTGAGAGTCATTGCAAAGTTCTATAGTTTTTAACTTGAGGACGGTGACATGAGCGCAGAGACTTGTCAAAAACATTAAGTAGCATAAGATTGGGATTTGACTCAGTATCTCCAAAAAAAAAAAAAAGAAGGAATTTGAAGAAACTAAATGACCGGCTCATTAACACAAGCCTTCCCTGTTTCTCTTTAAATAATTGGGGGTGCTTTTGTCATAGCCCAAGGTTTACTTTAATGTCTACTACAACTCTGCGCTGTGTAGACAGCACCCGTACAGTGGTGGTCAGCTGCAGCCCACACAACAGCGTGGCCCAGGGAACAGGTAAAGTAGCAGGAAGCAGCTGAAACCTTCCACAGTGACCCCGAGCCGCAGACGCGGTGCTGGTGAGGCACGTTTCCCTGGCTTCCTAGAGCGTCTCCTAGACCCTTTCTGGTTCCATTAAGCCGAGCAAAATTTTCCTGAGTGTGAAATCCCAATAGATGAAGCACAAAAGGAACAGAGCTGGTGTGTGACTTCCCCAGAGTCACACAGCTGGTCAGAGTAACCGAGCTTCGTTCAGGCGCAGCCTGTGTGGGACCCGGTCCGTGTTCCCCACGACCTGCCTGTTCCTCTTCTAGCAGCAGTCCTCTCAGGAAGCTCTTGAAAAAGAGAAGCCATCAGATGATGAGTCCTAGTCTGGGAGGTGAAAGACTAATTTCAGTGTTCTAAATGCCATGTCCTCAACTTTTTGGGTTATTTCTTTTAAAAAGATTTCTTGTTTCTTTTTCTTTCCAACGTAGTTAGCAGTTCAGTGGGAGAATTCTGGCAGAGGTCCAAATGGTGGATTTTAGGAGATAGCAAAGGCAAAAATGAAAGAATAGACTCTGAATAATACAGGGACGTGGGCACAAATGTCTGGCCAAGAGTAGGAGTGTCAGGGGTCTTCGGGACAGATTCCAGAAAGGACTAAGGACGAAGTCTGGTCAGGTTGGGAAGGGCGTGGACGTGCTGGAGGCAGACTTGGAGATTTCCAGTGATGCACAGTGAAAAAGGTTGGAATTATTCACACAAATAGGAAAATCGGGGTGGTGAAGGGCTTAGAAGGGATAAAAGGAATGAGCCCTTTTTTTTTTTTTTTTTTATAAAAAGAAGTTGAAAGTGTTCCAAAGATCTTCTACTGTTTTTGTGAAGCTGGTTTTT
>PVIC010001857.1:0-54186 GCA_004025085.1 Thryonomys swinderianus | reverse complement strand
GTGCTTAAAACTTAGTTTCACCCTCAAATCATACAAGATAACCAGGTCCTTTAAGATGCTATTCTCTAAAAATGGCTGAAGAGTTAGGATAAGTGAATTAAAACTTGAATTTCTAATAAAAATATTCTCCAATCTTGCCTTTTGCACATGTGTCTTATTAAAAGGTAAAAACTTTTTCATACTTTCATTTAATAATTGCAGTATACAGTTGAACACACAGTGTTTAATGTTTCTGTAGTTTTAAGATTACTCATTGTCAAATCAAAATCATTAAAAAAAATGTATTGCTGCAGGAAATCTGTATTTCCTAAAGGTTTATCCCTTCAGATAAGATAAGATATATGAGATAATCACTCTATAACTCTAGGTCTATTATCATTACATTACTTGAAAGGAAACATTTAGAATTAAATGTTTAATAAATAAAATTTAATTGTCTATGATAGAAAAGCATGTTTGAAAGAGGTGTTCCCAAAGGAGTATTGAATTGTTAAGTCAGTGCTTTAAAAAAAAAAAAAGTTCCCTAGCAACCACTGGGCTGTGTTTAACTTTTGAAGACTGAACAATTACTTAGAGCTGGGTTTTGACCTAAGTATGAAACATAGTAGTCAGATCACTTTAAACTGCCTACTCTGTTGTAGCTTTAAGGGGATACACCAGTATATTACAAAGTGAGATCTTATCAATCTATGATTAGCTCTACTTCAGGTGTTTTTTTTAAAGGTATGTTTATAAGTGCCAAATTAACAGGATTTCCTTGAAAGTTCTTGGACAGGTTGGACCTGGCTTTGGAAAGCATTTTCTGTGAAGACCTGGTTTTAACTATAGCTTGTAGTGGATTCTTTAACTTAGTCAGAGATCGGTTCACCTTGAAATATGAAAATGATAGTGCTTCCCTGCAAGGTCATACTGTAGGTTGCAGTGTGCCTATGCTTAGAACTATCAGACAACACTTTTAACATTCAATACACGCAAATAGATGAAATCAGTGCTCAGTTGATAGAAAAAGTTTCTCCAGAGACACATCAACTGTGTCTATGGAGACCCACATGAGAAACATAGTGGTGTTTCTGAACTTCCTCCTTGAAACTTCTGTCACAGTGCCATGCTGTGTTTCTCACTTAAGTGTGAGTAATGTGTTTGGGTTCCAGATCTTTACCTAGCTTGGTGACTAACCTCTAATTATTAGTCACTGTAGACCTATAATACATAGACTTAGTCACTCTCAAGGGCTGTCTTTTCTCAAGTTATTGAATTTCTGTCACCAATTTGTTAATTTAAATAATTCTTCATAACTTACACTATCACATTACCATAGCTCTGAATGCATGACTGTTTTACCTTGTAGTTTTCCAGCATATCTCAATATTAATCAAAACAAACTTTAACAATGTACATTTGGCCAAAGTGTAGTGGGTAGATAAAAGAAGAAAACTCAGCTATGTATAAAGCTGGGAAAAATTCCTTAATCACTGCATAATTAATGTTGACACTTAAAAAGTATTTAACAAAATGGTACACCAACATTTTTAGCATAAGAGAACTCTCAGACGTGGATAAAGAATGGAGTGGCACAAAAGGGACTTGTTCTTACCTTGGTTGCTTAGAAGATGAGCATAGTGGACGGGGTTGTTTCTTAATCTATATACTTCCCAGAATTTTAAATTCCACTGTAAGAGATTTTTAAAAAATGATGTATTGAATGAACAAGTTAACAAGTTTTTAAAAGAGTGCATAGAAAAATTTGTTAAGAAAGGAAAGGCTTATTTTTTTGATATTAGCTAGAAACTTCATGCCTCAGACTTCTTTTAGGTTTCCAGGTGCATGTTATATCATTGGGATAGAGGGAAAGTTCATCTTTCACATTTAATTTAAAGAAAGAGTCAGCAAAATGTAGGCACTTGTAGTTATTTATAGTTTCCAAACAAGGGAGAAATAAACTGTTACTTTCTATCTACTTTTAAGTTTATGATTTAACCAACCAGTAAGGAGAAAGGGCAATATCTGAATATAATGTTTTAGCAATTCATGTCT
Organism: Thryonomys swinderianus; assembly: GCA_004025085.1. NCBI lineage: Eukaryota > Metazoa > Chordata > Mammalia > Rodentia > Thryonomyidae > Thryonomys > Thryonomys swinderianus. Next base: position 52,152 of record PVIC010001857.1, on the reverse strand, counting down.
CTATTTCTTTTGTTAAATCTGTTGAGTCAGTCTATATTCTGTCAAAAATAAATCCTACTAGATATCTCATCCTTTAGTTTTGAAAGTAAGTTAATATTGCAAAGGACACTTTTAAAATTGGCTTTCCAGTCAGGAACATTTTACTCCCTAAGCAGAAACTTTCACTTGCTTTTCTGCTACTAACTTTTTCAGTAGAAGGGAACCCAGAAGCATCTGGTGATTTTCAATACTGTGTGGAAGGGAGGAGACCCAAGTTCCTTCCCAGCTTTGTTGTTCAATTGTTTTGTGGCCTTCGGCAAAATCACTGAGTCTTTCTACTATTCTGGTTAACATTTGCCAGTATCTTTACTTTGCCTTGTTTCTTTGCCTCCTAGGATGCCGTTCATTAAGATTTATAAACTAGAAGCCACAAAATTAAGAATAGATTTTTTTTTTTGAGCCAGGCATTGATTTACAATCAGGGGGAGGGGGAGGAGAATGGGGAGGGGGATGATGAGGAGGAGGGAGAAACCTGTGTTAATCGTTTGCTTTTTAGTAGAAATTTCAAAGTATTTCATTAATTTATTTTCTTTTGTTTGGATCTTCTCCATGTTATACAAGTATTAAAACCACCTCTTGTACTCTGAAGTGGAAAGCATGTTCAATTACTATGTTTAATGTTACACATTTCAGTTACACTTTCAATATGTTGTCTCACTGATTTTATTCACAGCTGATTGTCCTTCATTGACTTGTCCAAAATATCTTCCAAGGTCACAGAGTCCATCTGGATGCACTAGTATAAATTACTTCTTTGACCTGAAATACATTGTATTTACAGTAATTTTCTGTTCTTCAGCCACTAGCTCATTATATCTCCCTAGAAACCATTACCATTGTTCATTTCTTTAGGAAAGTTTAATATCATAACTATGTACTAAGTGGAATTGTTGTTTATTTATATTAACATGTGTATTAAAGATAAAAATCTGAGTCGGAGCCCCAGGCAACTCGATTACTAACTTTGTATAATTTTGAGAATTATCTTTTTATTTTTATTTTTTTATTTATCAGAATTTTTAATCTTGAATAAGATTTAAATTTCTTTTAAATCTGTATATTAACCTTTATGTTAATAGAGTTCTGTGAGGAGAGACTGGTTTAAAAATAGCTATCTGGGAGTCTAAGTAAAATCTATTCACTGATACTTATTTGTAATTTTTTTTTGTTGTTTTCTTTATAAAACAGGCATTAGATGCAAGTTTTTTCCATATCTCAATCTGTGGCCATAAATAAATACAAGTAGTAGTTTTCCAACAAATTTCAAGTGTAATTTTGTCTAAAATATTTTAATTAGACAAATTTAAGGTTAGTTATTTAATGCGCTGACACCAGAAAGGGAATATTGATATATAATTTGTAAATTGATATTTTTTCAAACAGGGGACTATAATACATACTTAATCCCATTAATTTCACTTATGTTTGTGTTAAAATTATTCATCAGTTGGTTTTATTAATTTGTCTCTCAAATTTCTTAGCTTTTTATTGTCCAGTATTACTTGTACTAAATAATCTTTATTCTAGTTATTTACTCCATGACATAGTATATAGTGCAAAGTAATTTTTAAAGCTATCAATAAAATTATCATATACACTTATGTAAAGATATTTATTCATATAGAATCACATAGAATATGTTTATTCATATAAAAAGAGAAGAATAGAAACCTAGAGTACAGTTCAGATTTGATAGATTTCCAAGAACATTTAAATGTCTGGATTTCTGTAAAGGAAAAAAAAAAGATGTATAAAATAACATCTTTTGAAATTGAATCTTGTTTGTGAACTCTAAACATGATTCTCAGAGGTATAAATTACAATATTGCAGAAGAAATCACATAATTTTTGTAATAAAATGTAATCACTGGGCCCAGGAGAATGAAAGAATGAGGAGTATTCCCATAAGTAGATATTTGGATATTTATAAATAATGTTCTTAATGAAAATGCTTGTGTTTAAAATGGAAAGGTTTCTAAATTGTAGTTATAGTTAGCTATGAAATTGTTTAGCTGTAAGAGATCAAAGCTGCAGTTGAATTATTATCAACATAATTGACCCTTAATGCTGAGCCTGAGATTCTCATTTTCACTAATTAAATTACAAGATAAAAATAAGATTCCACTATAAGAGGTAAACATTCTCCTTAATCAGTCAGTTCTTTAAAAAATAAGCTACATATTAAACACTTTACACAGTTTTAATTTGACTTATATTAAACAAAAGACTAACATTTCTATTAAAATGCCAGTGCCCTTTACTATTAACCAGATTTTCTAATGATTATTCTTTTTTTTAATTGAATTCTTTATTGGTAAAATTTATATACATCTCAAAATCACATATAACATTGGGAAATTTGTACCAGTATATGCCACAAGTTAATTCTCATTTTTACCCATATCCCTACACACTCCCCCCTCCTCCCCCCTTTATACCTGCTCTTTTATTTTCTTTCTGTATCATATTTATTCCTTCCCCTCATCACATTCCCACACCAAGTTTCCTATAGAAATATTCCACTCTATAAAAGCTGTCCTACTTTCTAGAACTCTCTAATGATTATTCTTGATTATATTGTGAATAATTCTAGCCTTATCATTAGCAACATATCTTCTATATAGAATCGCACCACTCCCACACCTTGGAGCACAAAACTGGCTTACTTAGGCTTAAATGAAAACAACTTTGAAAATTTTAAATAATGCATCTTTTGTTGCCTATATTACTTTCTTTGGAAAGCTGAAATTAATTTTATGCATCACTTTTACTTTCAACATTGAGATTGATGTGGTGGACATGCGCCATATTTAACTGATGTATCTTGTTTACTGTTTTCTGTGGGCCATTACCATAGCATTTCAGAGGAACCCTATGATTACACTTGTCCTGTAAATATACTAATTTTGTTCCATTTCTCTACTGTCCTTGTCAAGACAATGGCTAACTTTTAGGTCTTCTTGTTTTTGTGTTTTTCTCAAGGACCGAGAAGGCTGTCAGTGGTACAGATTAATTTTGGAAATCTGTCATCATGAAATGCTCACGCTTAACGGATAGTTGCAGTTGAATTTACTTAGACCTCATGTTCTCACAGTGCAACAATTTTATTGAGAATAATATTGTCAAAAAGAAATTTATTCTTATCAGAATCCTTAGGTTTTCACTTTACAGTTTGTGGCAAGTGTCGTACAGCATGGAAATCTATATAAATGACAAATAACTTATCTGTATGGAATTCTTAATGTGTATTAGCCAACTCTCAATGTGATAATTTATTATTAAAAGTGTGAAATCACTTTAGCACTATCATTGTTGGATAAAACGATGGTTTTCATAAGCATCTAATAATTAACTAGGATACTAGGTTATGCAAAATGTTTTGAACTTCCTTTCTTTATCACTAAAACTGAGTCATAGTTTGTATTTATCATGTGATGACCAGACTTCTTTCATTCCAATGACTTTAAGTCCACAAGATGATGTGTAACTTGTATATCTTCCATGGTCAAGGGTGCTGTTTCACACCCATAGCTCAATACACTGAGCAACACTGTTCTCTTGACCTGCACCCTGGCTCCAAAGGCCCATCTACCACTCACTCCCTGGGTCCAATGGCTATTTTTCTTGAGAAAATTTGCTAACACTTCATAGTTAGCAAATCTAAAGGAAACTGACTTTTTGCTTCATGTAAATGAAGCAAATGATTCGAATACTGATACCTTTTTCAATGTTCCTTCTGTTTATGGCCTATTTCTACCCATGATTCAAGAATTGGTGGGCTGTGCCTTCTCCTTTATTATTGACAAATGCATTTAAATGTTCTGTGTTGGAAACAACATAACATCACAGACTGAGCTAAAAAGAAAATTTTATTTGGTCTGTGGCCTTGTTCCAAGGTTGAAGAATTTGGTGAGGATGTTCTTGTGTGTTCTTGTGTTTACAGTCTCAATTTGATGCAGAGCCCTGGGAGAGACAGGCACAAGCAACAGACCAGGACAAGGCGGAATATAGAGTGAGTGGACCCACCGTACAGCTCATTCATTGACCCATCAGAGGATTAATCCACTCAGGATGCAGAAGCCCCTACCATGGAACATTCTTTCTGGCATCCTCTCTTAACCTCTTCTCACAGGAATTAAATTTCAATACGAGTTTCTGAGGGGACAAATCATGTTGAAACTATAGAAGCTTTAAATGTAACTGATTTGTTGCTTTGGAGGTACACCATAGGGTATGGGCCCCTTGGAAGGCATTTGGCTTTCTTCTCCTTACATTTTCACAAAATACCAAAGACAGTAAGTACTTAGGAGATAAGAAGTCTGGCTTTAGGTCCTACACCCCTTGATGAGGAGATTTGTAGGGACCTTGGGGAGTAGTAATCTTTCAGTGGAATACTAAGATAGAAGAAGCTGTCTCCTAATAGAAGAGAAAAACTTCATCCAAGCTTTCTGAAATTTTACTCTTATTTTCTTGGTAGTGCTGTCCTGTACTTGAAGCTATGAACTTGGCCAAGGGAATAAAATTGCATCTCCTAGTCTACCCTGCACCTGGGGTTGCTGAGACCAAGTTCTGGCAATGAATTGTAAGTAGAAGCTTTCAATTTTACCTTTAGGAACCATCTTGAAATAGGCAAATATTTTTCTTGCTGCTTCTTTCATTTTTCTGTGTGTAGCACAGCTGTAAAAATCAAAATCCTTGCATTCATCTTGGACAAGAGGGCAGAGCTTTGCCCTAGTGGTACAAGGACCTCTGGAAGATGGCCCAGCCACCGCAGCTCCTCAGTTTTCTTCAATGCCAAAAAATTCCTTTCTATCTTGATGGAGCTATTGTACTTGGATTTATTTTTAAGTCTAAATGAAGGATCCCAACTTGCTGCAGAACTATCAGTGGTCTGGATTTGACAATGCCAGCTGTAGGGGGAAGGTTGTGGTACACAACAATGACCCAGCATTCTGTGCAGGTCCACGTTTTCTGAGCTGCTGTCTGTCTACCTTGGCGGTAATCCGAGCTTTCACCTGCGTTGCTCTTGGCCTCTGGTGTAGCAGTTAATCATCCTGCACTAGTAAAGAAAGTTAGATATTGATACTCATGAGGGAAATCACAACATTGAGGTGTCAGTTCTAATCCCCAAGCTACTGTTTGGAAAAGTAGATACATTATACACACGTGTGTGTATGTGTGTGTGTGTGCCTGTATGTGTGTACCACATGAATGAATATGCACGCATATGCAGTAGTAGACAAATATTTTTTAAACTATAACTTCCTTCTATACATAAATACAATAAAAATATCTGAAGTCTGAATATTTTATTACCTTTAGTTTTACTCACTGAGTCTGGTATTAAATTTTAAAAATGTATTTTCTTAGCATTTGAGATAGTAGTATAATGCTACATCTCTCTTCATCCAAATTCCTCAACTTATTGATCTTATGAGAGAAACTTTAATTCTAGAATTAAAGACACTGTCCTGATTTGAAATCTAAATGCTGCAGAATTCCTTGATATGTCATGGTGAATACATCAGATTGAACTGCCCATGACTCTGTTCTCTGAGTGCTCTGCTTTGTCTATTAAAAATAATGACAAACCATCAAGATTTCAAAGAAACCCATAAGGATTTTTCTCAAAAGTTTACTGAAATGTTTTCAAAGCGTTGACGTGGTGGCTTTTATAGATTATAAAGACAGACATTAAAAAATAAGATAGTATTTATTGGAGAAGCATGAAAAAAGTGTCCCAGCATGCTGTAAGTGATAATGGGAATCTTTATTAATTTATAACCAACACATGGTGTGTCTGTAACAGAATCCTGGGCTTTGACTGAAGTAAATGTAGCTTATTGATAAAGTCTTTGGTCCTTAAGTGGTTGACATCTTAAGTAAAAAGCTTAGAACTAATACATTATGATTAAACTTGTCAGTTCTGGTTTTCTCTCAAAGGCATTTCTCAGATAATGTTGCTATTGGTGGCTTTACTATTGGGGTAATAAAGACAGTAATTTGATCTTAACTTAGAGTCTCGATCATTTTTATTAATCAGATACATTGAATCCCTTCTTTGCTTTCCTCTTTCCCCACCTAGGGAAAGAAAAAATTGATGGCAAAAAGCACCCCCCCCAAAAAAATTAAAAAACAAAACAAAACAAAACCCAGAAACAAATCTTATTTATGTGTGAGGGTGGAATGTTAAAGGGAAGGCAAAGAAATGGGGAAAAATAAAAGTCAAGTTATAACATTGACAGGTACAAATTCTCAGTGATGAATGTGATCATAATGTATACCTAAATATAATAATAAAAAACTTTATTTAAAAAACAAAACAAACAAATAAAAATATACTGAATTAGTTGCTATACATCAAAATTTATTTTGGACAATAGTGATTTTTTTTTACATTGTCTTAGGAAAAGTATTGAATTTGATAATATTCACTGAAAATAAACTTTACAGTAAGACATTAAGAAAAATTTGAAGTCTGTTTTCACTTGTAAACCAATTAGACTCAATAGTATAAACCATAATAGAATGGGGTAACCTACATCTTTTCCACTGTGAGTACATGTTAGTCATGAAAGCTGGTTTTTACTCTAGGACTTACGATTGTTTGTCTTTCCACTGTCCATGTCCTCTTGACTATTTGCCTGTTTTGACTCTTACCATTTCTGTGTTGGTGTTGCTGCTTATGTGCAGCCTGATTGGCCCACATAGGCAAGAAGTTCTCTGAGAGATACAGCCTGGTTTAACCACAGTGACATATAATTTTTAGCCCCAGTTCGGTTTTCTTGTTGCTGCTCGCTGTGCAGCTTCCCTGGGGCTGTGATTATGGTGCCATTGCCTAAGAATTCCTCCCACTGCAAATTCTCTGCACTCTTCAGTTAATTAAACACACAAAAACACATGAACTGATTTAGAGAATAATTTCTCAGTTTTCATGCACAGCCTTGAAAGAATTCTTGGGATTTTACTCTGGATTTGTTAGGTTTCACATATTTTCTAAAAACTAAACCACATTTAAAAACCATATTTTGACATGTTTTATGCATCAAAAATTTTATAGCCACTGTATAGCATTCTAATATTGGAAACAACTTTTAAAAACTCAACTGAAAGGAAATAGTTTTTAAAAATGCTATGGCTAATTAATGTTTCATGTTAATGTGAAATCAATGATAGCAACACTAGGACAGACTAAGAATATTTTTTTCTAATTTCAAAATGTTATATTAATGCTTTCTTTTTGCTCAAAAATAGTTTAAACTCATAAAATAAAAACAAACATATTTTAAGCCCAATAAATTGTGGAAATACAATTTTAAGGAGTAGGATTTAAATGTTTCTTATTCTAAAGCAAGTGAACACAATGAAATATTTTCAGTGAGTTAAAAACAGAAACTTTAGGGCCGGAAATTTAGCTCAGTGGTTCTGGCTCTTGCCTCGCAAGCACAAGGTTCCTGGTTCGATCCCTGGTAACCACATACAATGCTGGGCATGGTGACTCACGCCTACGAGAAATCAGAAATGGATGGGATGCCAGGCGTGGTGGCTCACGCCTGTAATCCCAGCACTCGGGAGGCAGAGACAGGAGGATTGCTAAATTCCAGGCTTGCCTGGGCTACATAGTGAGCTCAGAGCCAGCCTGAACTATAAAGCAACACCCTGTCTCAAAAACAGAAAACAAATAAACAAAAAAAACCCCCAGAAACTTTATTTTGAAATACTTTAAGTCATAATTATATTCTATATTTAAAAAATACACTATCTTATGAGTATGTCCTGAAGGTACATCCATTTGAAAATAAATCACTCAAACTTAACATTCTTTTTTTTTTTTTTTTTCTTTTTTTGAGACAGGGTCTCGCTTTGTAGTTCAGGCTGGCCCTGAGCTCACTATGGTGCTCAGGCAAGCCGCCGCGAACTCAGCAATCCTCCTGTCTCTGCCTCCCGAGTGCTGGGATTACAGGTGTGAGCCACCACATCCGGCATTGTAGTATGCAGTGTTGATTGTTGGTGGGTGTGTCTCCACGCCCAGCATTATATGTGGTCACCGGGGATCGAACTCAGGACCTTGCGCTTGTGAGGCAGGCGCCGGAACCACTGAGCTAACCCTCCGGCCCAAACTTAACATTCTTTAAGGCAGAGTAACATTTTATCTTATAGAAAAAACACATCTTCTATATCCATTCTCCAGTTTATGGGCATTTGGGTTGTTTCCAGGATTTAGCTATCATAAACTGAGCTAAATAAGTCATAGATCAGTAAATATTATATCTTTTCTCTGGTATGAGAAACTGAAGATGTAAAGCTCTAGAATATATGGTAGATATTGTGAAATAGAATATACTCAAAGAGAAATGGAGTGTAGAGGTAAGTAACAAGGGGAAGAAAAAATATGGTAATAAAAAGGGAAACAAAGCTTACATTTATGGGGTAGGGGGGTTTAGGGTGGGTGGAGGAATGGGGAAATGAGAATTAAATTGTGTCATATGCTGGTACAAATTGTCAATATCATGTGTGATCATGATGTGTGTATATAATGTATCAATAAAGGTTCAAATTTTAAAAAACACACTATCTTAAATAAAATATCAATATTGTCAGGGTTACCTCAGTTTATTTTTATTCCTTGCTTCCAAAAAGGCTTTTTCTAACTTTACGTTAGTCAGGAGACCTGTACAGAACAAGGCCAGAAAGTAACTGTAAATACTTTAAATTCTTCAATTTGATAACCTTGAGGAAATCTTAAAAAATATGATTTTAGGTTTATTTTTCTGTCTCTGTAAACTGCTTCTCAGTGGAGAGTGATATATATTTAAATAAATTTTTTTGGTACAAAAGATATTTTCTTGATTCATCTTTAATTTTTTTGGATAAATAACATTTTGGCACAGACTTAACCTAATTCAGTTTTGATACTATTTTAATATACCATTCATTTGGGATGTTTTTCAGTAGAGTAAGAACTGTACTCAAAACGAGAAAAAGAATATTTACATTAGAACAGTACATCTGCCAGTTTAAACTCACTACCACAGGGCTGGTGGGATTATAGACCCCATAATCTACTTCTCTTCTCATACTGTGTGTAATGGAGTCAACTATCTTTGTCTGAAGAAAGTGATGACACAGATTTCAGTTTCTGACATGCCAATAACAAGACTAATGGCAACACAAACCACCAGTGTATGGGTTATTAAAAATACCCCCAAATCTTTAAAAACATATTGTATGCATGGAGTTAGCTGAAGTACTCTGACCACACACCCTGAGAGGGGATGGATGTCTTAATTAATATGATTGAATTAATAGTTATACTGTTGCATTGTTGGTAGGAATGTAGACTGGTGCAACTACTGTAGAGATCATATGGAGATTCCTCAAAACACTAGGACTGGTGCTTTGCTATTCCACTGTGAGGTATATACACAAAAGAATTAAATGATTAATATCACAGTGACATTTGTGCACCCATGTTCATAGCAGCTCAGTTTGTGATAGATAAATCTTGGAAATAACTGAAATGCCCACCAACTGGAGACTGGATAAAGAAGATGTGATTTTTCTATAAAATGGAATATTACTCTGCCATAAAGAATGATAAGTTTGAGTCATTTATACTCAAATGGACGTATTTTGAGAATATACTCATAACTGAAATAAATAGGTTACAGATATGTAAACACCATATCTTTTCTCTGGTATGAGAAACTGAAAATAGGAAAGTTATATGTACAGTAAATACTGTGAAATAGAAAATTTTTAAATGGTAAAAAAAATGGTTAAAAACAGGAAACAAAGCTAATATATGTATGGGGTGGGGGTTGTAGGGTGGGCAGGGGAGTGGCAAAAAATGAGAATTAAGCAGTGTCATATACTGGTACAAATTTTCAACGTTGATTGTCATTATGATGTATATATAAAATGTACCAATTAAATCAATTAATTAAAAATCATGCTATCTTAAATTCATATAATTTTTATTTTTCAGTTGCAATTGGATTAAACTGAACACAAAAAATGAAAAGATCATTTTGAAGTTTAGCAAGAAAAAAATGTGTCTGATGATGTCTAATACCACTAATACTATCCAGGGGCAGAGCCTAGATTCCATTTCAAAGTTTATGGTTTCATTGTCAAATGAACATTTCAAAATCGGTTTGCCTAACCCATAACAATATATTTACCTGGCATTGTAAAGTCATACACATGAACATACACAACTTTATAGGTAATGTAACTCAGAGAGCAGCACATAGCAACTTACTCCTCCTTTTGATCTTGTACCCAAATAATTTGGTTTTGCATTTTGGTGAGGCACACCCTCCTCTTCCTGTCAGAGCAACAGGAAAACAAACTTCCTCTTTCTAGGAGTGGCTTTAAGAAGTAGCCAAATATTCTGAACGATTGTTGTCAGCAAAGGACATCTGAATATCTCTGAATATCACAGTTACTGTGTTATGCAAAATGATCTGACACTGGAATGGGTAACTCAATCTTTTTGTTCGTGTTAGATACTGACTTAATGCAAGAGTCTATCTTCCGCTAACACCCTGACAGACTCACAAGAATGCCACCATCCAAAGTCAAGAATATGAGAGGGAACGTGTTGGTGCTACGTACGAGTCAGAGATGAGTATTCCTGGTGCTGGATCTTGAGGAAGCCCCTGACCCTATCTATGTTTAAGGACTCCTGTTTCAGGGTCCTTAGAACAGAATTATGGCAGGATTTTAGACCTTATTACTTCCTGCCTCTGGATACGTAGTGCGCACGGAGCGTGAGCCGCTGTGCACGGTAACAGGGAATGTCACAGTCAACAAGACAGGAGGCTGGTGGAGCCCACAGTTTTGCTTAGGTTTGCCATGTTGAAGTGTAACCTTAGCACCACAGCCAGCTCACTAGGCTTTTCTGTTTAACTACCTAAAACCTTTGCCAAACTAAAAATCCTCTGCTTCTGTTTCTCATTTCCGCCTTAAAAAAACAACCAAAACCAAAACAAAACAAACAAAATACTCCTCCCCCAAAGCCCTGAAATTGAAATGTGTCCATTTCCACATTGGAGTTGATAGCAATTCCGTTCCATTACTCAAGATACAATCATTCTAATCACCTGGACTTCTCTCTCTCATACCCAGTCTGGTGTATGAGCCGATTCTCAGATGTCTCTCTTCATGGTTTATTCATAACCCTCCCTGGGAACTTCAGTTGTCCCAGCCACCAAGAAGAGTGTGTTGGATTTTTCCATTGCTCTCTTGGCTGGATTTTCTACTCCTTCATTTTTGAAACATAAACCTGTACTACACAATGCAGACTGTTGCTTCTGTAAGCCGTGTGATAGATCGTCCTCCCCTCAAACCATCTAATGAAGGCATTTGCTTAGCAGTGAAACCAGAGCACTTGCGCTGCCCTCGAGACTGTGCATGACCCGTGCTCACCTTCCACTCTCCGACTTCCGGTGTTTCCCGCCCGCCCTCAGGCCCAGTTCACCTCCACTAGGGCAGCTCTGGTCTCTGTCCTTACTAGTTGGAAAATCATCCCCTGCTTTGTTCTCATACAGCTTTGTCTCTGCAACACTGGCACATTGCTTTGGGACTTCAGATAGGTGCTTAAGTGTCACCCGTAACGGAAGCTGTTCCTAACTGCCCCACGAGAAACCTACACCTTAAATCTGACACCACTTCTTCATCTTCTCTTCTTTGCTTTCCTGTACTGCATTCATCACCATCTGAGAGACTATGTGTTTCAACTGTTGGCTTTATTTCCTGAGAAACTGTAAGATTCATGAGAACAGAGATTTTAACTCTGCTTTCTTTAACTCAGCATGTAGTAAACTGATTAAATCAATAAATCAAAAAATCAACTATGATAGATTTTGTGAAATAGGAAATACTCAAAGGGAAAGTGGCAAGGGAAAATTATGAGGGGAAAGAACAAGTATCATTTAAAAAAAAAGAATGCATATGTACATGGGGATGGGGGTTGTAGGATGGGTAGGAATATGGATACAATGAGAATTAACTCGTGTCATATACTGGTACAAATTTCCCAATGCTGAGTGTGCTTGTGACCTGTATATAAAATGTACCAATAAAGAATTCAATTGAAAAAATCAACTGATTCAATCAATAAATCTCTGCTTCCCTAGAGGAGCTGTGGGCAGCCACCCTGTAGGTAGAGAGATGTGATGCTTTTCTCTCTGACTTCTTGCACTGTGTGGCAGGGGAGCATATTGTATTATGTGGCACAGCCAAAGACATGCTACATTCTGCAGTAACTCTCTCAAAGAGGACACAGAGGATATGAATCTTTTGGATTCATCATAGCAAAAGCTGCCCTTGTTTTTTCCTCAAAATTGGCTGTTCATTTCACTGGACTATTACCTCCATACTGTTAAAGGTTATGTTTTAAAAATTTTAAGGAGGACCATGGTAGTAATTCTGTTTATTTGTTTTTTAAACTGGAGAATGAGTCCAGGACTTCCACATTGAGCTATTCCTCCAGCCCTTCTTTTAGTTTTTATTTTGAGACCTGTCTCACTAAATTGCCCAGGCTGCTGTCAAACTTATAATCCTCCTATTTAGCTTCTGAGTAGTCAGGATCCCAAATCAAGGGGAGGGCATATCATCATATGTGACAATTGGAATCTTTGCAATAAAGATTTTTCCTTTTAAAAAATAAATAACACATGTGTCAGTTTGAGTAACTGGATATAGACTGTCAACTCTTAGGATGTACAAGGTGATTACCTCACAGAGTTACCAGTCTAAAAAGAAAATGATATTGTTCAATAAATAGATAATAAACAGACAGGCAGATAGATAGATAGATAGATTCAGGATATATCAATGTACATACGAAGCAGAAGTTGAATCCATTACAGAAAAGTGAGCATGTTATCTGTTTTGGTGGGACTGTGTGCTACACATTTCTTTGTAGTTAAGACCAAGGTGCTTTTGGAAAGGTGACCTATTCTATCCAAAGCTACAGGGCTCCAGGCAGACAAACTTATGCCATTACCAGCTACAAAATTAGGGAACAGTCCTCAAAGACCACCCTTATTTCTGACATCACTTGCAGAGTTCATTTACTTCTAAGACTATACTCAGATTTGTGAAGTCACTGAAGGACTTACAGAACCCTCTGAAACCTGTTAGAGTCATGGCTAGAGTTTCTTACTGTGAAAGGACACATATTTAATGCAGCTGTGGGAACAGGCACACGAGACCAACCCCCAGTGAGAGAGTTCCAAATGTGGAGTTTGAGTTGTTCATCCCCAGTGAAGACCTGGCACTCTTGACTCCTCTTGGGGGCTCCGTGGAGACATTCACAGGTTACTATGAACTGGGTGGTTCTCTGCAGCCTTGATATTCAGAGCTTCATAGTAATTTGGTCACATAGACATAGTTGCCTTTCTTTGTGGCTGAACTCGGTCTCTTCATCTCTTCCAGAGCTCAAGCTAATAGCACATGACCCAAATACCCATCAGAGATCACATTCTTGGTACTGGCTAGTTGATTTGTTCCAAGATTTCCAGACTAAAAACTACAAAAAGATAACATGTGGGGGCAGAACACTCTAAGAGCTTAAGCCCCGACATCTCTGAGTAAAGCTAAAGTCTTTATTATATACCAAGTTCTATTTGGGAAAGGAGAAAATTCCTTCCAAATGTCACATTCCAGGGCCTTTGTTTGCTCAGGACTTTGATCATTTTCTATAATAAAGCAATTTCCATTCTGAAGATTCTTCTAGTTTACCCCAAATACATAGAGAGTATGGGAGCAGGGATGTCCCCACAGGCTCTGCCACTGTGACCATGGTCGAATGGAGGGTAACTTGATTCATTTGAAAACCTTAATGAGAAGTTCTAAAGCTTGGAGAAGGTAGAAAGAACTTCCCGGTGCAAGATCAAAGCTGCGAAAGTGCAATGCCTTTCTTGGCAAAACAGTGTCAGAGGAGAAAGACCCCAAGCAAATTAATCTAGTTGTGAATTCTGATTGGGCTACACACCAACTCATCAATCTAATCCTTGCCTCAGTTTCTTCATTGTTAAATGGTGATAATGATTGTTACTGCTTTTCAGATTTTGATAAAGGTTATGTGGGTGATAGGTAAGGCAATTAAAACTTTCATAATTGCTGTGCATTAACTTATATTTTTCAAGAACAGTGCATTTGTAGAACAAAATTCAGTATTAGAAATTGTTTATTCAAATTAATTTTTCATATTTGAAAGGAGAGGTTTCATCATGAAAATAATTTATCTTGACTGATTCAAGAAATAATCATAAGGAAGTAATAATAAGGCAGTGCTATAAAAAGTTTCACAGTACTTAGAAGTCCTCCCTTAGAGAAGGTATCAAGGCCAGGTGACATTACAGGTGAGGTTAATCAAATTTTTAAGAAACATATTTCAATCAAACATTTTGAGAAAGGGGATGCAATCTAATCTATATGTTTAATGTTATGCTGAAACTAAGCAAAGATAATATAAAAACAATAAAATTTAGGAGTTTGACATGTAGTGTTATGGAATTTTAATGGAAATTACTAAATAAAGCATAATGGATGAAGAGTTATGCTGAAATTGAGGCTATAGCTTTTTTTTTTGAGAAAGTGATCTAGAAATTTAATAAAGTTCCAAACAAAATCTCAAAAGAGTTTTGAGATAGCAAAAATAACGCTGCCTCTCCCCTTGGTGATAAGAAAAAAAACTTGCTAAACCAACGCTGGTTTGGAGGCAGATGAAATAGATTTACACATTTTATACTAATGTCCACTTGGGAATAAATACAACACTAAAGAACACTTCTGTTTCTAGACATATGAGCCAAGAAGCTCCTATACGTGTGTGCTGCAAGTCAAATGTAAAAATAGTTAAAGCAACTCAGTTTGTAATATCAAAAAACAAATGAGCAAGTAAAAAAAAAACCCAAAAACAAATTGGAAACAATCTCCAGGAATATTGGGAGAATTAAGAAACAAACAAGTATATTTATATAATGTAATATTCTTCAGTAATGAAAAGAAATGAAGCAAAAAGAAACAAATGAGTAAGACAGTGAGGAGAGGGAAGCACCTTAAACAAGATGATAAAGCATGATGTCATTTATATAACTCTCCAAAACAAATAACGTAACTTATGGTTCTGGAATAGCTACATTTGTGGTGTAACCATGAAAAGGGAGAGAATAATCAACAAACAAACAGGGTAGTAGTTACCTATAGAAAGAAAAGATAATGCAGATGTTTGTACCTGATTTATGCTTCATAATGTGTATGTGCTTATGTATGGCCTTTCCTTTGAATCAGATATTTCATGATAATAGAATTAAATATCATGAACATCAGAGTTGTGAAGGGATGATACCTGTAGTAATTTAAGTGGGTCTGTATTCTAGAACTGCTGAAATGACCCTCATAATTTATTTTTCCTGTCCTGTTGCCATAAGATATTCTGTCTCTCCTTAGAACAGTTAGGACTTGGTGGCTATATCCACTTAAAAGGCAGTCGGTTGGGATATGGGTAAAAATGAGAATTAACTCATGTCATATACTGGTACAAATTCCCCAATGTTCAGTGTGATTGTGAGCTGTATGTAAAATGTACCAATAAAGAATTCAGTTGAAAAAAAAGGCAGTCAGTAAATATGAAATGATGACAATTATGACATTTATGCTTCTGCTTGTTTCTTTTGTGTTCTTTAGGCTGATGTTGTTCAGACAATTTGTTTTCGTATTTCACTATTTGAGCAAGATTTCATTGCAACGAGTCAGGATGTTTTTCAGTTCAGTTAATTTAAGTCCCGTAATTAATTACACATGAAGAACAACTTGCTTTCTGCTCAATAAATTTCACCCTGACCTTTTTATTACAATCCATATATATTCTTTAAATTAAGCACCTTTAAACTAGTAACTACAATGAACTTTATGAGTCTTAACTCATTGCTTCCCATAAAACTTCAAGAGGTTATTAATGTTAATATTCTTATATAAATTGTAAAGTACAAAATTTTATAAAAACATTTAACTGGCAGGCAATCAGTGGTAATTATCCATGGGAGTGTTTTCTGGTTTTTAAACATCAATTATTAATTCTTGTAAATACTTAAGTGTGCATTCAGTTTGTTACAGTTTCTTGGTAAAGAAATGTGATGTTTAAGAAAATGTAGAAGTGTCTCTGTTTTAGTTCTCTTTCTACTGCTATAACAGAATGGCACAAGCTGGATAAATTTAAATAGAAGTTCATTAGACTTTTGTATCTGGGAGCTATGAAATCTAAGACAGACAGAAATGCACCGCAACTTGGAGGAGGCTTTCATCCCAATTCATAACAAGGCAGGAGTGGCACAGCGAGAGAGAGAGGGCAGAAGTCAGGGTAGGAAAGGGGCACCCCCCTTCCAGAGCTCCCCACCCCAAGCATTCCACTCCCAGGACAGAAACATTAATTCACCCACGTCTGATCTCCTGAAGAGTCCACCTATTAATATCATTACAATGCCAATTAAAATTCCACACGAATTTCAGAGGGGACACACAAACCAGATATCTCTCCATGGATATATTATTATTATTTTAACTTTCAAAAATAAAATGTTCAAATAATTATCTCTACTATAGCGAGATCAGATCCCAAGACTAATTTCTTCCTTAGGGACAGGCATCAACAGTCAGTGGTTAAGACTGACCCTTGGTTTTTGCATTTAGAAAGTCTGATTAGAATCTTGACATTGTGATTTACAAGCTCTATGGTCTTGTGCAACTGAGTTCTGGGTTTGTTGAGCAGTACAAGGACAACATTAGCCTCACAGTTTCACTAAAGTTATTAATGGGGACAATGTCTAATAAACACAATTCCAATAATGGTAGCAGTTTTTAAATAGTATTTCATAATAGTCCTATCATGGCTCATGTGGAATACTTCTACTTTCTCCCTATTGATAATAGATTTGGTAAAAAAGAAAAATAAGAAAACTCAATTTTAGACATAAAATTTGTCCTTTTGTGAAGAAATAAAATTCAGCTGAAAAACGATGTCTAGAACAGAGTCAGACAAAACTGTGTGGAAGGTAATTTAATCTCCATTCTAATCCCCATTTGTGTCATGGCTTTGATTTGTGCCCTTTTCTAGAGCTCTTACTTCTAGTCTTCTCCAAAACATCAAGCACATTCTCTGCATCTAGCCTGTGGCATTACTGTGTCGTGTACTGAAGTAGATGCAATGATCACCGGGGCCTGGCGAAGATATTTAAATTATACTATCAATACACGAGCCGGAGAGTCTCTTAGACTGAACTCTTAGGGCCAATCTGGTGAGTAGAGAACAGAGAAAATATCATTTGCACGTTTGTTTTATCCCTCACTTTACCTGAAAAGATACACCCCCCCCCCCACACACACGGGCACACAGTTCTTTTAGATTGTAGTGATCCACTCATAAAGCTAAGCCATTCTGTTCACAAAGTAACACGTGCTTCTCTCTAAGGTCTACGGTATGTTCTGTTAAAATGACTTCTCCTAATTTTTTCCTCCCTGTTTTTCTTTATTATGGTAACAAACGGTGCCAGGTGTTCCACACTGCAGCCTCTCTCAGGAAACCGCAAAGTTTGAAAGAGACAACACCTGTCTTGGTTTTTTGGGTTTTGCTAAACCATTTAGAGCCCCTTCTGCATACAGGTTTCCTCTGATGTCGCCCAGGTGTGTCTCATGCCGCCATCCGTACCAGAAGAGGGAAGCATCCTGTCTGCCTAAACTGCCCTTCCTTCCGGCGTGAGCAGGGGCAGGGCTGGCCTCCACTTCCTGCCTCTGTTCCATCTACAGTCTCCGCTCCTGGGCAGCCCTCCGTAAGGATATTTCAAGGATTGATACACTTTGTTCTTAATTGTCTCATGGAATATTAAACATACTTTTATTGCAGCATGTCTACACTGCATGGGAAGTGTACATTAATCGTTGTGTGAAAAGAGCGTGAGCTGTCACTTTCTGAGCTGTGTCTAATTCATCCCTCTGAGACTAGCAGTGGGAGATCTTCATGTGGAATGGAATGTGCGCGGGAGTGAAGGATTGATTCCACATGCCCATCAGAGTATATTTCCTTTCTCTAATTTTGGTCTTTATCATATACATTCATTTCTAGAGAGCTTCTTGGACACATGTGGGCTTCCAATAAAACTTCCTAATGTCAGTAGCTGTTTATAAAATAAAACGTAATAGGATTAATCAAAATTCTCTGTCTCTTGAGGACTTGGGTCTTGAACTCAGACCTTTATTTAGTTCTAACGTCTTTAAATGGAAACAATGGAAATTTGAGATAGTGATTCGGATAGTGAAAGAATCAATAGGAAGTCAACCAAGTCATTCAAGAAATATCAATGTGCAAATGCAGAGTGAAGATATAAGCAATCACCGATTCAATCAAGGCTAAGCTTCTTCTTTGCTTAACATTTACCTAAAACATTCTAAGAACCACACACACACACACACACACACACATTACTTTCTCGCCTTTTAAATGATGAAGTTTAATTTCAAAATAGTATCAAAATGATCTGTCAGTGTAGGTTAAAAGGCTCCTGCTTACCAGCTCTGTAGTCATAATTTCAAATTTGCTAGCTTCCTCTGCATTATATACTATGGTTCAAGCACTTCCTCTTAAATCACTACCTAGTTCATGATAAATTGGTGTGATAAAAGTGCTTCATCTGGGGGAAGAAGTGACTATTCATTTTGCTAATGTACCTTACATCTGTCACTTTCATTCTCCAAATACTTTGTCACAACCTGGAATACAAACCTTACAGAGTAAGTCTGTGAAATATGTTTTCATCTTGAGACTCACTATCTATGATGTAATTTGAAATACTAGAGTGATTAGATCGGTATTTTTTTTCCCTCTCAAGATGAAAGACTAAAGGCTAAGTATAGAAATGTCATCATCCTTATCCCTTGATAAGAAGAGCACTATATCCAGGATTTATTCCAAGCTCAGCTCCTGAGGGTGGGTGCTGTTTCCATTACACTCATCCATACACAGTTAAGTAATTCTTTGTGGTTGATAAGGACCACCTATTTTCCACTGTCTTGGAAACAAGCATTTGGAGGACATTTAATTTTTTTTTTTTTAGCCAAGAAAATTTGGATGGCAAGTTGGTCAATTTAATTAACTTTAAGACAGAGTTATCCTATAAAGGAAGCAAGCAGACATAGATTCTTGGAAAAGATATTTAGATGGTGTTTAAGTATATTTTTAAGAAGTGAATGGTGAGAAATGAATGACAAATTCTTTTCATAAAAGAAAACTTTGCCATGATATTAAAATATATGATAGGAAAAGTTAGTATTTTTGTTAACAGAGCAGAAAAGTTAATATTTTTGGTAATAGAAAGCATTATTATTTATTTTTCTTTCTCACAAGTAAAACCAAAAAGAGCTAAAAGCTCTCATGTAAGTAAATAGAAATCTAGAAAATTGTAAATATTTTTAGTGTAGTACATATTTAAAGTTGTTAATATTTACATAATGAAGAAAACAAAAGAGTACAGGATGAATACCAAGGAAGAAATTGAAATAGTTATAAATGGAAATACTCATAAACAGTTATAAGAACCTTTGTTATTTCTCAAATGTATGTTTTTCAGACATGCAGATAATTTATTAGAGGTAGGCACAATATTTTTAATTGAATTTATTGGTACATTTTACATATATGGTATGATCACATTCAATACTCAAGTTGTACTGTGGCTTCCTTGGAAGCAAAAGGGCCTGAGTTCAATCTCCAGTACCACACAAAATAATAATAATAATAATAATAATTTAAAAATAAAGCAGCTGTCTTGTAATATGTGTATTACTGGTTTTGAAAATGAAATGATGACATTTTCACTGTTTTGTGTATGAATCAGTCTGGGATGTGGAAATAGTGAATGATCAGATGTGACAAAAATTTAGCCTACAGTTTGGGGTGATCTTGCTTGAAACCAAGTTTTGCATGCTATACTCAGTCAAGAATATGCAAATTCAAAGTTATTTATTCAAGAATAAACCTCATGACACTCTAAGGCCACCCCCTTAAGGAAAAGGGAAAATACTGTTCATTAAATTTTTTCATCTTGTAAAACTTTCCTATACGTTTGCATTTTATTAGTCCTTTATGGCACCACACATAAACATGAGCATTTGAGGTTACTGAAAGGCCAGTGTACATGTGAATGTAAAGATAAAATTTGGGAAGCAATTGATGGACTGTAAACATTTGATGGATCTTTTGAAGCTGGGAAGCACTTAGGAAGGGATATCAGGAAACCTTGAAAGTCCCTGAAATTGTGTACAAATCAAAGTGCATGTGTTGAACGGCCATGATATTACCCTGAAAGACAGCGATTCCCATTAACATGAAATAGACACATTCGTCAGCAACTTATATATTCAGATTGAAGAATGTTTAAATATGTTGGAAACAAATAGTGTTAAATGCTTGAATAAATTTTCCATAAATGGGATTTATTGCAAAGTGAATAAGTCCCCAGAAAATGATATAGGTTGCAAAAATATAGAATTGTGCCAATTGACAGAAATGCATCAAACAGCAGGTGTGACAACCGATAGCTAACATGATATTTAATGGAAATGCACATGATAGACTTTCATTTTTTATTTTCCATTTAGGCATCAAAAATACATGATAGTATAAAACAGAAAGAGATGACATGCATTTCCCCATGGATTCGGACTAGTTTCATCTTCCCAGTGAGTTCTCAGGATGGGCCAGAATCCATTCCCCTGCGCAGGACCCGACTAGCAGCACCTGTGAGTTTCTTCCCCATCTGGCAGCTGAGCAGCTGCGCCACATGAAGAGGATGGCACAGGGACCAGAAGGGACCACAGCAGTTTGTTTATCGTGGTGTCAAGGTCGTTTTCCTTATCTTTCCTTTCTCCCCCTTCTTCTCTTCTTTCTTCTCAGTTCATGTCATGATTTTAAAGACAGGGCTCTCAAAGCAGTTATCACAATTTATTATTACATATCTTATGGAAAGTAAATATTAAAATGCGAATTCACTGAAATAAGAGATAGATTTTATCCAGGAAAATGTTTTAAAAAAAGTTTTTAGGTAATCAAAAAATAGTCTCACTTTAGTATGTATCCTGATCTCCTTGGACCAGCGATAGACTGATACTTGTTGTTGCTCAGCTAAAACAAAAAGAAAATGGAAACCAACAGATTTTTATGAACTTTCTATGGATATTGAGCTTCCTGAAAAAAGAAATTTAAGATTCACTGCATCTTAATTGGTGGTTTCTTTTCAGCTTCCTGCTGTTTATTCCAGTGTATTATTTTTCACCAGGCAGATCAGTAGTGGTAAATGTCCAACAGTTAACATTCAAATGTTTTTGACATATAAATCATACACTGTATCACTGCATTTCAAATTTTATGAATTGTATCAAAGTGATCATGCACTACTAAATGACATGAAATTTCAGAAAGAGAGCTATAGATCACCTTTTACAAATATATCATCATATAAGATATGGGGTCAACTTCAGTTTTTTTTTTTTTTTTTTTTTTGAGACAGGGTCTCGCTTTGCAGTTCAGGCTGGCTCTGAGCTCACTATGTAGCCCAGGCAAGCCTCAAACTCAGCAATCCTCCTGTCTCTGCCTCCTGAGTGCTGGGATTACAGGCGTGAGCCACCATGCCCAGCACGTTTTCCTTTTGAATCAGAGAAGTATTATAAGTAACCTAAAAGAAGTTGGTATTAATAGTATGAGTGCACTTATATTAAGTGAGTTAGTTGGCTTCAAAATAAACTCTGTGTAAGATTAATTTAATTCTCATCAATTTTGAAGATGTTATAGATAGAATGCATACATTTTTCATTGTTTTAACTCAGAGGGAAGTAATTATTTTTTATTTTTATTTTTTAAATTAGAATCTATATTGGTACATAGACGCGTTGTGATCACACACAATATTGAGAATTTGTACCAGCAGATGACATAATTAATTCTCATTTTTTCCCATTCCCCAACCCACCCTACAGCCCCACCCCTATATACATAACCTGTTTCCCATTTTTTATTACCATCATATTTTTCATCCATAACTTATCCTTACATCCCATTTCCATTTGAATATTTTCTATTTCACAATATTTACCATACATTCTAGAGCTCATTTACATCTTCAGTTTCTCATACCAGAGAAAAGATATATTTACAGATCTGTGACCTACTTAAGATATTATTTTTAATAATTGTACACATTTTTTCCAGCTCTGATGCTTTGTTTGAAACATACCATATTCAGCAGGAAAGCTTTATATCTATGTTGGTGTGATTAATATTTGATCATCATTTTGCTAAAAATCTTTAATGTGGGCTAAACTAATGTATTTATATATGGAATAAAATATTTTAATTCCATACATATTCTATCTTTCAACATAGGGGAAACTTTATTTTTAATAGAAAGGAACATATTCCAGTTTTTGAAAGACTGTTCCATAAGAATGATGAAATAATTTTCTTTTTTTTGAGATAAAATATCCAGCCCCAATTAAGTTTTTATGTTTTCATTTATGACTTATTATGTTACTTTACTGCCCTTAAGTTTTATCATCCATAAAATGGGGATAGTAAGGTCTGCTCTTTTTCGGGGCTTTTATTGTTAGGAAGCCATTTGGCATCATTTGGGTTAATGAATGGGCAATAATCTTTGATTCCTAAAAGTATAACTTTCAGTATTATATTATTACCAATTTGTTAATATTTATTTAAGACTATAAATATGGAACTTCACTGTGAGATAAAGAGTTGCATGACTTACAGTCCAACCCGTATGCTTTGTAGAGGAAGAGAATCAAGTGTGATATTTATTAAATTTTTTGAAATTCATAATATAGTTCAGTGCATACCCTCACTAACTGTAACTTGTGTACTAATTGATTATGTTTTTCTGTAGATCCAGTTCTCTGATAAATTGAGGGTAATTTAATGAAAATACATTTTTTTTTTTTTTGAGACAGGGTCTTGCTTTGTAGTTCAGGCTGGCCTGAGCTCACTATGTAGCCCAGGCAAGCCGCCGCGAACTCAGCAATCCTCCTGTCTCTGCCTCCTGAGTGCTGGGATTACAGGCGTGAGCCACCATGCCCGGCACTGTGGTATGTGGTATTGATGGCTGGTGGGCGTGAGTCTCCACACCCAGCATTGTATGTGGTTACCGGGGATCGAACTCAGGACCTTGCACTTTCGAGGCAGGCACTGGAACCACTGAGGTAACGCTCCGGCCCTGAAAATACATTTGAATTGGATGAAAAGATACCAAGATAAATTGGCCCCAAATAATCATTACCATCAGCTCTGTGAAGCATCACAGAAGGAAAGAGCAGTGTTTCACAGTGTTGTTTACATGAAAAACTTCATCCAATCTTAGCTTCCAATCTCTGCCTCATCATTATCCCCTGCAGTGGTTTTGATGTTAAATCTGGTCTCCAACAACATGACCCAATAGAGGTTCTGAGCTAAGTTAATTTGAAGTGTTGTTTTAAAATGTTAGGATATTATCTAGTGAAAATCTGACTCATTTCTACTCAGGATTGAGGACTATTTTGTCTCCTTTTATTTCTTATAAATGCCTATTCTCACTTGTGTATTATTCTCATTTGTGCCTATTCTGCAGTGTGTATTAGGTGAGCATTATTGTTGATTTCTCAGGAAAATGTTGGCATTGATGCAACTCTAGAGATAGGTGCTGCTTGGGAGATGACTGGGGCTCAGGCTCTTTCCATTCATAGTAAATCTAATAAAAACACCATCCTCTCAGATGGCCCGGACAGACTGCTCATATGCCACATTTGGATGATGTTTTACAAAGTTAGGGGTTCAGAGTGAGTAGAGTGATAGTAGTTAAATTCCATTGGTGCTTGTGATTTCTTAGGACAACTGACAAATTTTGCTGTCCATTTCCTAGTGTTCATGATCTGTGATTTTCCACCACCAGGAATCATTTCAACTGTCTAATAAGAAATCCACAGTTGTTCTTGCATACCCGTGGAGATGGAAAGTCAGACAAATGACAGGTCTGACTCTAAACAAATATTCACAGCATTTGAATCATAAATGATGTATTTTTGCATAGCAGTTGAGTTACGCTGTCAAAAGAAATGTCATCCTGCAGTGATGAATTCTTAATCTTTGATTCTCTTGCAAATTTCTCCCTTTTCCATTGGAATCTTAACTGTAAAAGTTTTGAATGTGAATAAAAATTTGTTGAGTATTTTTATTTTGAAGACCCTAGGCTTTCTTTATGTAAGTTGTTATTTGTGTTTCATAAGATGATGAAAAATAATTTTCACTTTTCTATAGCACAGAAGTTCTCATGTAAGTTAAAATAAAATTATTTGTTATCACAAAATCCTCAAAATATAGCCAGATATTATATTCACTATTTTGTACTATTGTGAATATGTTTGATTATGGATGACATTAGTTTTTATTTTTACTTATTTAATTTATTGGTACATTATATACACACATCACAATTATGCTCAACATTAAGAATTTGTAACAGTTTATGACATGACTTAATTCTCATTTTCCCCTTCCCCTACCCACCCTATAACCCCTGCCCCTATATACACAAGCTTTGATATTAGTTAACTCTTTAAGGATATAAAAACAGAAAGAAAATCAACTAACTTCTTAGTAAACACTGACAGTTTTATAACTTTTACATCAATTTGTTTATTAATCATCTTTAAAAATATTTGAAGTGTTTTATGCATGTATTAGAGCAACTGAGTATAATAATTATATAATTTTCTTTCATTGCTTTTAATAAAGTATATAGTAAAAACAAAATTATATCATTTGCCTATGTGAAGTAGTATCCCTTTATTTTATCTTGTTGTCCTCAATGTCCTATGAGCTACTGACAGATGGGACAGAGAAGATTTTTAGAAAAACGTAACATCTAGGGCTTCTTTGTTAAAAGATGGCACTTTTACTCAAAGTGTCAGTTCTTGCGAAAGAAACTAACGCTAAGTTTTTGTAGAGCTCGAATATAACCTCTGGGCGAGGAAGAAAATGCTGCATGTGGCAATATCTTAATCAAGAAACTGCAGTGGGGATGTGTATTTGAATAAAGAGATAAATATTATTTAATATTTGATATTTAAGAGATAAATATTATTGGAATCTTGTAAAAATGATGATGATCATCAGAATATATGTTAAGGAAAAAACATTGGCTATCCAAAACTACATGGTAGCTTGTCTCCAACAGAGTCTGGAAAGACAAAAGTTACCTAAGGATTTTAAGTCACTTGGAGAAAAAGTGAGGACTACCTTGAGAATATAAGGTTATATGAGTGTTATTTACTGTACTAGTACATTAATGTCTGCTCATGTAATGTACGACACTATGCTTACAGTATGGTTTAGTGAGGCCTCGCAGGCACACAGTAGTACAGAAAGACCTATTATTTTTCTCTTGTTGCAGTCAAAGATACTGTGTTCAAAATTTGCATAGAGATGAAAGTGAGGCTAGAATTTAAATCAGAACTAGTGATATACTTATTTTCTTCTCATAGGACACTCATTCTTATACACCGTTAGCTTCTGAGACATTTTCTTTTTTCGTGGCGATGGACCACTCCAGGGGCCCCGTGTCTAGCTGGCCTTCCGTTCTCTAAGGTCATCTGTGCTAGGTTTTCGGGTCGAATTTCCTGTATTTCACTCTTCATTTCCCACTCCATCATCTAACATGTGAAGTTGGTTTACAGACTAGAAAGTAGAGAACATAAATGATCAAGGAGAGTTGTAGCAGAAGAAGGAGACATAACTGTAAGATCTCTTTAAGGGCTGGAGTTAGGATAACCTGGTCACAGAGAATTATATTATCTAAGGTTAAATAATCCATAAACAGTTCTGAAACTGTTGACTCATAATTCTTTTGAAGCCATTCTATTATCAGTAAGGAATGTTGAACTGATTTATTTCTTTAAATGATAATAATGGACCCTTACATTGCTTTATGTGTGTGTGGAGTGACTTTCTTGAATTTTTGTAGTCAAAATAAAGAAATAAGTGAAAGGTAGATGATATTCACCTTAGGTGGACTTTTAGAAGAATAAGCAGTTGCATTTGACATATTTTAATTACATGACTTAAAATTCAAACACAGATTCCCAGAAAAATCTGAGTCACATAGACTGTTGGGAGGTTACTAAAGACCAGGATCCTTCATACCAACAAACAGAAGTTTTTGTTTTGTTTTGTTTTGTTTTGAGATAGGATTGTGCTTTATAGTTCAGGCTGGACTTGAGCTCACCATGTAGGTCAGGCAAGCCTCGAACTCAGCCATCCTCCTGCCTCTGCCTCCCAAGTGCTGGGATGACAGGCGTGAGCCACTAAGCCCGGCACTGTGGTATGTGGTATTGATTGCTGGTGAGCATGAGTCACCACACTCAGCACTGTACATGGTTACTGGGATCGAACTCAGGGCCTTGTGCTTGTGAAGCAGGCACCGGAACCACTGAGCTAAATCTCCAGCCCAAACAGAAATTTTTTGTTGGTTTGTTTTTTAAAACCAAAACAAAAGTTTCCCTCTTGTGACATTTGGTATTGGAAACTTTTCTCTCAATTTGGTTATATGTTTCTTTTAGAAATATTTCCATGATTTTTTTGTTATAGGGGAAAAATGTTACATTTTACTGCCATTTCCTATACTACACAATTTGTAGTGTGGAATCAAAATGATAAAATTCCTATTAAAGGAAGACAAAATATTTTTAAAATAGTGAGAACTAAAGAAATTCATTACCAAGAAAACATGGCATTTAAATGCTTCATTAGCAAAATTGTGCTTTCTAATGATTTGAATTCCATGTCAACTGTATCAAGGTTTATTAACCTTGAAACTTTAACCAATCTATATGTTGTTTCTGAAGTATTAACATACCAGATTATAAACTACAAAGTCAATATGTTTCATTTTAGATTACTAGATATCAAACAAACTCTATTTTATATAATGTGGGCTTTTCCTGAAATATGGAGTTGATAGTCATCTGCCATTTCAATATCAGAACTTAATAGTACCTCAATATTAGTCTAGATTCTATTACCATATCTTTTACTTCACAAGCTTTTATTTTAAATGGCTGATCAAAATTAATGTGGTTCCTCTACCCAATGGCATTTATTTTGGTTATAAGATTACAAATGTAAATTTGCAATAAAAGAAGAAAATAGGAGGCTGGTTTTAATGAATATTTTACACATGACTAATTAACAGAATCCCCTACAGGAATTTAGAAGTAATAAGGAATTGACTGAAAATAAATTAAAAATTAATAAAGGAGTCTCCAAACAACTTTGTTTATGAACATTTAACAGTTGCTTTCTTAGTTATGAATATTTCAAGCTGTTTTGTTATTCAGCATGTATTATTCTTTCAGTGTTCATAATTTTAGAGGTGATTAGACAAAAAAGGAATAACACACAAAACAAAATGTCTTAAAATGATAAAAACCCACCTTGGGAAAACCTGCTAATGTAAAAATAATGGCTTAATATTCACGGTTTTTGTCTAATAGGGTATGCAAAACAGTCTAATTCCATATAAGGATCGAAAAACCCTTCAAATGAGTGAAAGTAAATCCAGCAGCTTCATCTCATGAACAATGTGAGCTCTTTTTGAAAAGACACATTTGAGCAGCAGATAATGCTGCTCTTTGTCAAACATTCTAATAGTCAGTTGAAATGATATAGATTCATTCTTGCATGTAAATTAATGAGAAAATCACCTCAAAAAGGAGCATTATCAATCATCTTTCTTCAAGTGTATTTGGCTTTAATTTATTCAACTAACTGAATATTTATGGACACTTTTCTTCGGTGCTTGCAAGCTAAAGGAGTAAGTTAAAGAATTTTAGCTGTGGTATATCAAGAGAAAAATTTTAAGTAACTTTAAATGTTCCCCAAATTAAAATGTAAGAATCAGACAGATTGAATGGCAATTATCTCTTGTCTTTATCTTCTCTCCATGAGAATAAATAAAACTAAATGACTTGAGTGAAGTTGTGGCCTGCATACAGAGGCTGAACCATAGCTGGAAAATGTACTGGAATAAAGAGAAATTTGAAATACAATTCTCAGATACAAAGAGTAATACTGTTATTCCTATAGATAAATAACATGTCGAATAATTTAATTGTGTTCCTAAATGACAACAAATAAAATATTTAGTAAAAAGTAGCTTTAAAGTACTTCAAGGAAAATCATAAATTATTTGCAGCATGAGAATCTTTCAGTACTTAAAATTCAGCAGGTATCTATCTATCTATCTATCTATCTATCTATCTATCTATCTATCATCTTTTTTTTAAGATGGGGTCTTTCTTTGTAGTTCAGGCTGGCCCTGAGCTCACTATGAAGCCCATCAGCAATCCTCCTTCTCTGCCTCCCGAGTGCTGGGATTACAGGCATGAGCCACCACATTCAGCAAATTAGAAATATTTTATAGGGAAATAAAATTAAAAAGTAATCATCTTGAAAACATTCCAAAAGGAAAAAAAATAGATTCCCCAAACTAGATATATTAATATTCTTTATCTCCCCAAATGGACCTGAAGCAAGGAAATTTTAATGCTTTTAACATACTAAGAAAGAAATTATTTCCTATGTTAACTAAAAATTTTAGAACCAAATTCAGCTGTAAATAGTCTCATTAAAGTTTCTTCATACTGTCAATTTAGTGATTTGTGAAATAAGTATCTTATTGCTTTTTATCAGATTGTCCATAGTGTTTTTAAAGTCCACTTGGTATCGGCGATCAGGATCTGAATTAGTAACTCTTCGTGTATTTCTTACTGTGACTTGTGTCTCCAACTACTGCACAATGGAGTGTTTTTCTTGAAAGATAAAAATGCTGGAAGACCTAAGTCAGCATGTTACCATGATTCACGTGAATAGCATGTATTTTGTTAGAAAGGAAAGATGGAAATAGTGAAATAGAAGGTGAAAAGTAAGAGAAAGAGATAACGGAAGTGAGAGACAAAGGGGAGGAAGAAGGAGCCATGGCTTGTACGGACCAGGAGATACATTTTCTGTGTATTCTATGCAGAATTCTATAGAAACAGTTCCTTTAAAACTACATAAATATACATCACTAAGGTTCTTTCTTTTAGCCAGAACAGAATAAAACAGAAAGCAGGAGACCCTGTGCTCTTTCAGAACCTCCTCTTTCATGGGCCTCCTTTTCCTGCTCTTGCTTTTTCATTCTCCACCCATCTTTTTCTCTTCTCTTGCATATTCCTTCAACTCAGGGAAGTATAAGTCATAAACACAATTCTAGAAATATTTTGTAGTTTGAACTAGGAAGTAATGACTATGTGTACTCTAAATACCATTCTGAACATTTTAAAAAAGCCAGCATGATTTTATTTTTGATCTTGACGCATGCAAAACAATTCAAGGTTTTTAAGATTATCTGTAACATGTAGCTTAAATTTATATCAGTAGGAAATAAAATTTTACATCAAGAATCTAAATGGTTAAAATTGAATTATCTGTAGTGGAAATGGAACTGGGATATTCATCCTGATTAAAAGTAATAAGCATATAAGAATGTATTTACCCATCTTTTCATGCTATCACATCAGAAATTGCAATTAATCATTTTCAGAGGGGTCTTGATGCTGAAATAAACTTCTCTAAATCTTATTAACAGACCCATGATTCAATCTAAAGGAGAAAACCTAAACTGCAACTGTGAATTGATCTGTTATTATTTCATTTCTGTATTATATTGTCCTAGGAAATTATTATGGAAGAGTAGATGAGTGAGGTCAGGTGGTTTGCCTGGTCTTCTAAACAAAGAACAAAAAGTAAATGCATTTTAAGAGCGAAAATTGTTTTTAAGATAATTTTTAAAAATTTGGATCTAGAATGGTTAACGTCTGTAAAAGATTTTGTGGGTGGTAGCCCTTCATTCTATTAACTCTTTTAGGAAAGTCAGTATAATACTGGATGGGTTGCTTCTTTGAGGTATTTAAATGATGAAGTACTTTGAAAAAATGAAAAATTCTTTTCTTTACCCATCCATTAGGCACCCGACTGAAACACCAGGTCAGAGCCAGGCCACTGCGGGGGGAGATCACAGTTTTAACATGACTTCTAAGTTGGTTCTGTGATGCTGTGTAACTTGAGCTAAGTGTCAGTTACTAATTCTTTAGTCTTCTCAGTGGGAAAGTAATTGTCTACAAAACTTAACTTCGTGTCCAATAGTTATTGTATACTATAGGACTGTAAAATTTCTCTCAAACATCTATCAGATTTAGAAGTGACCAAAGAACTCCCTGGGAATCAACAGAAATTGCTCTTGCTTGTCTTGGAATTTGTTTTCCAAGTGGTGAGAGTGGGGTGAGTGACGCTGGCAGTCCATCCAAGTCACTGAAGAGCAGCCAAGCACTCGCAAGTTTGCTTTGCCTTCAACAATATCAAAGACCAGGGAATTTAAAAGTCACCATTTCCCGGGCAGCTTACTCCAGAGAGGATGGAATTTCATGATAAGAGCTACAATTCTCAAACTTTCCACTTTCCCTACAGGTCCCTAAAAGAACTACTAAATTCCCCAGCTACATTTATGTAAGATATTTGAACACCTTCCAAAGAAACTATTCACATGTGTGCCATGTTCAGCAAGTGTTTACTTAACCATTTCATTTAAAGCTAAATAAAGACTAGCTTAGTCTTTTTAATTTACTTTTTTTTTCTTTGAGACAGGGTCTCACTTTGTAGTCCAGGCTGGCCCTGAGCTAACTATGTAGCCCAGACAAGCCTTGAACTCAGCCATCCTTTCGGCTCTGCCTCCAAAGCGCTGGATTACAGATGTGAGCTACCATGCTAGGCAAAAATATTGTATTTTTAAGTGTCCCATAGAGCTAAGGTTGGTCAGATGAATAGTAAACTATGAAAAGATTCTCAGAGATTTGAGGGGAGTTTTGTACTCCTCAGGATGATGCACTCTTTTCTTTTTTTTTTTTTTTGAGACAGGGTCTTGCTTTGTAGTTCAGGCTGGCCCTGAACTCACTATGTAGCCCAGGGTAGCCTCGAACTAAGCAATCCTCCTGCCTCTGCCTCTTGAGTGCTGGGATTACAGGCTTCAGCCACCAAGCCTGGCATTTGTGTTATGTGTTGCTGATTGCCTGTGGGCATGAGCCACCATGTCCAGTACTATTGTATGTGGTTACCAGGGACTGAACCAAAGACCTTGTGCTTGCTAGGCAGGCGTTGTAACTACTGAGCTAAATCTCCGACCCTGCATCCCCTTTCTTTACAACTTTTTCATCCTGGCTGGAAAAAGAAAAAGATGGCTGATCCTGTAGTAGCCACAATGTGATCATGTGAAAAAGACAAAATGTGGGCTCTGGGGCCGGAGGGTTAGCTCAGTGGTTCTGGTGCCTGCCTCGCAAGCGCAAGGTCCTGAGTTCGATCCCCAGTAACCACATATAATGCTGGGTGTGGAGACACGCCCACCAACAATCAACACCACACACCACAATGCTGGACATGGTGGCTCACACCTGTAATCCCAGCACTCGGGAGGCAGAGACAGGAGGATTGCTGAGTTCGTGGCGGCTTGCCCTGGGCACCTTAGTGAGCTCAGGGCCAGCCTGAACTACAAAAGTGAGACCCTGTCTCAAAAAAGCAAAAAAAAAAAAATGTGGGCTCTGATTTAGATTAATAAATTGCCTACACACTCATGTATAAAGAAAAACAAACCTGTAATCTAGCAGAGCTACTCTTTGAGATTTACAGTAGTTGCAAGGAAAGGGATTCTTACCTCATACAAGAATAATATGGCAAGGTGACTATGTAACTGGATGGCTTATGGAGGCTTTTGGTACATTTACGTGACAGGTTATAATTGTCAGAAAAAATACACACAATCCACATGTACTTGTGTGTGTGTGTGTGTGTGTGTGTGAGAGAGAGAGAGAGAGAGAGAGATGGAGAGAGAGAGAGAGAGAGCATTCTAAACAAAAAGACCTACATAAGCCCATGTGTCATCATTACCTTGACTGTTGTACTATCACAAATATTGGTGAAATCCTTGGTGAGTAATGCTGTATGGTGAGGGATTCCACAGAGACTAGATTTGGGAAGGAAGAGTGGAAAGTAATGAAAAGGATAAGAAATGAGAAAGGGAATTGCTTTTATCTTTGGAAAAATAGGCGTAATATTGGTAACCAGTCCACAGACCAGATCAACTTCCCCAGCAGGACAATTTATCCTGGCTTTCAAACAAACCTGCTGATATTATAGATCAATATTGTTAATCACTTTTCTACTTTATTATTATTATTATTTTTGGTGCTGGAGATTCAGGCTCTTGTTCATGCTAATCACATGCTGACCACCACTGAGCCAAACTCCTACCCTGGTGATGTTTTTTTCTTTTAATGTGAACAGAACAAAATATTTGACATATTTTCTTTCTTCAAGTTCAGAACCAAATACAGTATTTACCATTGAAAGTGGCTTTCACAGCAGTAATTTTATTTTGAAATGCACATCACATTTATGTTTGTTTATGAATACAAATGTGATATCTAAAATCTATATGTGCTTACTGTTTAAAAACAAACCAACATCTAAGGGAAATCTGGAAATATGCATGGAAGACAAACTCTATTTACAGCATCTTTGTTTATGAATAATGTTATTTTGATCCACCTTTACCTAATGGAGTATACAAGGGCAAATCAAAACTATGATGTATGTTTAACTTAAATATATTACACTGAAAGACATATTGACATTAATTATCCCCAAAATTGTTCCCTTCCTTTGAACGTGCTTATCTCTTCATTCCTGCTGCTTTCTGAAGCAATTCTGAAGAAAGTTCTTGTCCATGAATGATTCATTCCATGAATGTCTTTACAAGGTGTTATAAAAAATATGAAGAACCTCGCTGCCCAGGGCAATGTAATGGGAACAGACTGTTGAAAACATTATTTCCTTGGTCGCCATACTTACTGGATCTGGTACTGTGAGACTTAGTTTTTTTCCTAAAGTCAGATACCGCCACGAAAGAGAAATGTTTTGGATCCACTTAGGACATGAAGGCAATCGTGACAACCCAATGAAAGATCCTCATGAAAGAGGTCTTCCAGAACTGCTTCTGAAAGAGAGAAGTACAGTGGGCTGAGGGAGTTCAAAGGGAGAGAGCCCGTGCTGAGGAGGATGAATGCCAATGTGTTTTATAATGTAATAAATTTCTTTTAAATTTCAAGTCACCCTGCATTCTTTTCCTAATCATGCCTTAGATGTTCTTTGAATTTAATGAAGGACAAACTATAGAACTGGGATACTTTGATGTCCAAAAATTCCTATCTCCCCTGTGGGAGAACTAGCATGTTGGTTTTGAAAGTTCAAGGGTGATGGGAGTTAACATGATCTAAATAAAATTTTGAAGCTATTAAATAAAACCAAATCATTGATGCTATTTGAAGTTGGAAGCAAATCATTGTGTGTCCATTAACATTTGAAAAACTATGTTGAATTAACAAATCTTATAATCATTTATCGTAATTATCAGTTGGCATTTAACTTAAAACAAGTGTTCTTTGCAAATTTAAATGGATTATTACTTTGCTTTTAATATGAAAGTCGACTCTTTTTCCAATTCCTGAAGTAAAGCTGTTAAATCCTCTTTGCCAAATGATTTATAAATGCAATTTGTTTTTAAATAAAAGTACTGTGGTACAATGATACAAATTATTATCACTCAAAGCTTTTAATTAAAACCTAAAATATGTGTGTCACTGTTAAAGAAAGGAAAATTTCCTGAGCCTTAATAAGAAAAAAGCTATTTGTTAAAGGGTCCCAAAGCAATTGTGCGTTTGAAGATAAGGCCTAAAACAACTTCAGCCTGGCATTTGTTTTCATTCTGCTTAGCATTTGAATCTTGCTTTCATGGAAATTTTCTCTGTTGTGTGCGAAAGCATTGAGGGTGTATCTGCCTAGAAGGGAGAGAGAACCTTGTGCGGAAATGTGGGACACTAGAAAGGTTCAGAGGAAGATGCAGAGACTTGCCCCAGAAACCCTGGCGGTAACTCCCAAAAGACATGACTATTTTTAAGACAAAGCAGCTTGTCGAGGCATTTATCTTGGGGGGGGGGGTTCGTGCGTTTAACTGTAGTGAACGA
Source organism: Thryonomys swinderianus (assembly GCA_004025085.1). Lineage (NCBI taxonomy): Eukaryota > Metazoa > Chordata > Mammalia > Rodentia > Thryonomyidae > Thryonomys > Thryonomys swinderianus. The sequence continues at coordinate 17,901 of PVIC010001857.1, read as the reverse complement.
GGAAGGATTCTGAACGAACCCATCAGGGGTGTGGTGTAACCAGCAGTATTAATGGGGACTTTGTATCACGGGAACCAGCAGGCAGCGGAGGAGCAGCTGGAAACAGTTTGACTCCCAGATGCTTCCGCGTGGGTACAAAGCCTGTGGTGAGGTTCATGGATGGTTTACATATAACAAACCCATTGGCATACCAGCTGTGCATCCTCAAGCTGCAGACACTAGGGAAGGCTCCTTACGCCAAGAGCCCGCAGAACTGAAACAGAAGTGCTTGTATAACACGCAGCCCTCGCTGGCTAATAACACTCCCTCCAGTCGGATCATTCACCCCGTCGATATTTAAAGTCAAGGTTCTTATTTAACATCACAGTGAACTGGCAAACTACCCGAGGTGCAAACAGGATTTTTCCCCCTGCTTAAATTTCTTCCTTACTCTCTCTATTTATCAGGTTTGGATTCTGAATATTTAAATATGCAGAGATCCTCAGTCCTCTTCAGCTTCATCCCTTGGCAATTTGTTAAGGCTTAGAGTCTCGGGATAGATTTTCTTCACTAAATAAAGCTCTGTGGAAATGCGGACTATGCCAGTTAAATGAGTCCAGGAAGAAATAACCAAGCAGTATGAAAACCATTAGGATGGCGAGGTTCTGGCAGTAATTCTGAATTATTCATTAACCTTTCGCCCTTTACCTGGAGGACATGTGGTGTGATGCCAATGTAACTTTTATTGCAAATTGGAAAATTCAAGTAAAACACAAGCCTTTCTTTTGATTTTTAAACCTATTCAAATATCTAAGATAACTTTTTAAAAATATGTGCAGTCCCTAACTGAAAGTTTAAGATACCGGATTGTTATTTATCATAAAGAAATGTTGGGTAATTCTTACCATAGAAAGGTGAAAGAGGGAGGAGTTGGGTATCTGGGAACTGAGCTGAGTCTGATTTGTAAAATAAAAAATCTTCAGCAAAATTACTGTTAGTTTTAAAAGACTGTAAACCATGCTAATGTATGTATTTACTCTCATAGACAACATTAAATGGGACAAAACTACATAGGTGATGAGGGTTGTTAAAGCTCTCACATAATTTTAAGAGCACATTCTATTGGTTCTTGCCATTGAACTTGCAAAAAAAATTGCTTTGAAACATTTATTACTTTAGATTTAGCCACATACTTCCAGGTGCATTAATTAATGGGTGTTATTACATGTATCCGGGAAAGCAATTCAATCATTTAAGGGTGACTTATTTTACTTGGGATCAATTTGTAGGCAGTTCTATAACTATGTGGACTCCAGATTACTGAAGGTGACAAAATGAAAATTAATAGCTTTTGCCTTGTATGGTAATATTACATGGTGGAAACAGAACAAAGTAGAAATTGGAAACTGTAATATATCCCAAGATGTACTTGGCTTAAGGGATGTCAGAATGCTTTGGGTTTGAATGATCTCCTGAAGGCTATTTTTGCATAAGCAGATCACAAAACACCTGTGAAACTGAAATATGAACAATCTTTCTTCAAACAATTGTTTATGTTTGAAGGGATGTGGAAAGTAAAAACACATTTTCATTTTAATATAATCTGCAATTTGCAGATTCCAAATCTACCATCAGTTTGGCTGGCTGGCTATCTATCTATCTATCTATCTATCTATCTATCTATCTATCTATCTATCTATCATCTATCTATCTATCTATCTATCTATCTATCTATCTATCTATCTATCATCTGTCTGTCTGTCTAGCTACTTACCTATCATCTATCTCTCTAACTCTGTATCATAGCTACTCTAAAGACAAGCTTCAAATATCCTCATTTGAAAGTTGAGAATATTGTGATGTGGAATAGTTAAGAAAATATAATATTTAGGGACAAAATGAGTTAATTCTAGACAACTCATTTATGGAATCTAAGTCAGTTCTTTCCTTTCAGACATAAAGTTAAGAAGATTCCACAGAATTCACTATAATTATTTAAGCTAAAATTAATGAGAATTTGAGCAAAGAATGGGATGCAGAAAAAAAGACAGTGTAGAGTTAAAAACGACATGCTTTGGTGACTGATTGTGCAAAGAAGTAGAATTAAAGGTAGAAACGTCCATGATATTTCAAGTCATTGACTCTGATAATAAGAATATGGGCAAGAGCCTTAAAAAATTAACTTTTGGTTTGAAATGAACTTAAACATACAAAGGACTTGCAAAAATAGCAAGTTTATGCATTCCTTCCACCTGGCTTATTCTACTTAATCTTTTCTGTAGCCATAGTACATTTAACAAAATCAAGACATTTATATTGTTGCAATATTGTTAACTAAACTGCAAATTTTACTCACAACTGTGCATAATGGTGACAAACTTCGTTAATTATTTGAATTCATATCTCTCAATTCTCATTTCATTATTATTATTATTATTTTAATTTAAATTTTTATCTTTTTTTTTTTTTGAGACAGGGTTTCACTTTGTAGTTCAGGCTGGCCCTGAGCTCACTATGTAGCCCAGGCAAGCCTCGAACTCAGCAATCCTCCTATTTCTGCTTCCTGAGTGCTGGGATTCAGGTGTGAGCCACCATGCCTGGCAATGTGGTATGTGGTATTGATTGCTGGTGGGTGTGAGTCACCACGCCCAGAATTGTATGTGGTTACCAGGAATTGAACTCAGGACCTTGCACTTGCAAGGCAGGCACTGGAACCATTGAGCTAAATCTCTGGCCTTAAATTTTTATCTTTATTGGTACATTGTATATACACATCGTGATCACACTCAGTATTGGGAATTTGTGCCAGTACATGTCACAATTTAATTCTTTTTTTCCTGTTCCCCTATCTATCCCACAACCCCCCTCCAAACACATAAGCTTTGTTTCCCTTTTTTAAATTACCATCACAGTTTTTAATCCCTCATTACTCACCCCTCCACCCCATTTCCCTTTGAATATTTTCTATTTCACAATATCCATCATACATTCTAGAACTCATTAACATCTCCAGCTTTTCATACCAGAGAACAAATACACTATTTACATATCTGTGACCTATTTATTTCACTTATGAGTATGTCTTGAAGGTATGTCCATTGAGTATAAATGACTGAAACATCATTCTTTAAGGCAGAGTAATACTCCATTTTATAGAAAAACCACATCTTCTTTATCCAGTCTCCAGTTGATGGGCATTTGGGTAGTTTCCAAGACTGAGCTATTATTTTTATTTAAAAAGCAATGCTTAGCAGACTCCAGTCATTCAAATGGTGAAACATAATTTTCCATTGGTTGGACCTGAATAAATATACTAAATTTTAAAATCTGAAATTATGAGGAAATAGCATAATGGTTAGTTTTATTGTCCCATGTTTCAGTATACCTTATGAATCTATGTCAGTAATGGCCACAATTATGACTATTTTAGCAAAATTCAAACCTGTCTCTGCAAAATGGTTGATAGTTAGTTAAAAAGAGCACTTACAGACTCTTGCTTCCGGTTATGATGGAATAACAGTGATCAGATTTATCCTCCTGCTGGAAATACTAGGAAATAGAAAAAAAGAAATGGTTTTCAAGATACTAGAATTCAAGCAATGGAAGTCGGGTTGAGTTGCCCTTCCAGCCAGGCAGCAGGGAGATGGTGTATATCTCCTGTGTGGGGGACTCAGGTATAAACTTGTTTCTCTGCCATGGTAGTTAGTGGAATCTGCTGGTCAACTGAGCCTCCACTTGCCAGTAAAGGAAGAAACCCTTCCTAACTTAATGGCAACAAAGCTAAACAAAGAGATATAAATAAGCTCTGATGCATATTTTACTTGCGTCTCACCCCTGGTCCCTGAGGCTCAGCTGCGAACAGAACATCCATATCTACTACACAGCAATGAGGCTGGATGAGAAGGTACCAGGGAGTGCTGGCCGCACATCTATTTCGGAGCCTGCCTTTCCATCTCCCAGAGTGGCTTGAATGTTTAGCAGGTTGCTGTGTCTCCCTCCCTCCCATGAGGTCAAAAGAGGTGGTGGAGGCAGATCTAGGTGGTGGAGGCTACTTCCCAGGCTCCCTTTCCTTGAAGTCAGTGGGACAGTGGGACCCAAGAGGGAGCTGAGCAGCTATCCATCCTGGACCAGCAGCGACACAGATTTGAAGGTTTTGCTTCCCGACTCCTCAGGGGTAGCAGAGCCCCGTGGGACCTGGTGTTGGACCTGCCCTCGAAGCGACGGCCTGCTGGGCGCAGGCACCTGGCTCTTGGTGGGGGGAGGTCAGTAGGTTCGGGGGGTGGGGGTGTCACCGGCCTGTCTCCAGCAGCAGTGTGAGTCATGCTTGTGTGTCCGCAGGGAGATGCTCAACATACACTCTCAAATGGCCTGAGCCCTGCACTCCAACCGGGGCCTGCTGAGAGGTGGTTAAAGAGAATTGAGTCCGATAATATAATGTCATGTACATCCAGACTATATAACAGGAAAAGCACGTGAGAAAAGATAATCAACAGACGACAACATCAAGACAAGTCAGGTGCTGACATTATCGCCTGAGGATTTTAGAACACCAGAATAAAAATGCTTTTCCAGCTACCAATATTTTTGAAACAAAGGAAGAAATGACAGAACACCACCAAGAAACAGAAGTTATAAAGAAGAAGCAAATGGAAATTATAGAACTGAAAAATCTAATATCTGAAAAATGTCACTGAATGGGCTCAGTATTAGAGGGGAGCTGAGAAGGGACAGAATCAGTGAACTTGACTACAGATCAATAGAATTTAACCAATCTGAACAACAGAGAAAAATAGACTGAAAGATTATCTGTTGGATCATAAAAAAAGAGATAACATTTATATCATTGTAGTCACAAAAAGAGACAAAAGTGTTTGGAGTATTTGAAGCAATAATAGATGACAATCCCTCAAATTTGAAAAAAAAGACATAAACCTAGTTTCACAAAGCTGAGAAAATCCCAAATAACCAAAAAAGAGCAAGGCAACATATACCATTGTTAAATTTCCGAGCGCTAGGATATTTGTGTGTGTGTGTGTGTGTGTGTGTGTGTGTGTGTGTGTGTGTGTATGTACCCACGAAGGCAGTTATATTTACTGGCCTCAGAATGATTAAACCAAGGGTGCAAGGACAGACAGCAAAGAGCAAGTACTGTGTGGTTCAGCTTACTTAAAATTTCAGAAAATATAAACTAAGCTAATTTGGCAAACACGGCTCTGTGGTTTTTCAGGGAAAAGTGAAGGAAAGGAGATAATAGGCATCTTGTAGGGGCGCTGAAAGACATTACCAGTGATGACACTGATCGATGCATTTATTCACTGTCCTGATTGTGGTGGTGATTTCGTAAGGGCACACATTTCATAATATATTAAATTTAAAATTTAAATTTGTTCAATTTAATATTCATTTTAGATTTACCCCAATAAAGGCATTTAAAGCAAAAACATTCTGCAGGGTCCTTGCTTTGGGTTACTTAGGAGCAAAAGATGAATAAAGGAAGAACACAAAGTAAACAGATTATTATCATTATCTTCATAGTACAGATTAGAAGTTGGACTAATGAGTCCTGCTGGGTATAATTATAGTAGCCAAAAGGGATGCTCCCCAGTCAGGATATTACAACTTCTGCTTCTTTACTTTTCAATTATCTATAGTTTTCCTATTCTGTGCCCAAGATGACATATCTATCATATTTTTTTTTCAAAAAAACTATATTACCATCATGGTAGTATCATTTGCCGTGATAAATACTGTGTGGATAACATTTGAAAATATGCTTGGGACATTTAAAACATTCTACAAAAATAAACAAATGATGTCAGTTTAAAGGCTACATTTTCTGTAACATTTTGAATATATGACCATGACTGAAAATATTATCCAATCATCAAATATTTAGTGCTATGAAGAATTCAAAAATTGAAAGGGAGAATGCTTGTACTTACTGACAGATCTTTGACGTACTAAGTTTACGCTAGAAACTTTGTGTGTATTTTATGCTATTAGGAAGCACTGAAGCCTCAGGTGCTTATCATCGTTTCCTGAAAAACCTGAAATAAGATTAAATAAAGTAATATATGTTAAAAAAGAGTTTTTAATATTTTCATTTTAAAGATAGTTTTTCTTAGTATTTAATCTGTTAGTAAATTATCTATTTTAGCAATATTTTCCTGTGAATTCTGCATATGCTCTGCAGATTATATAAATAATTTATTTTATATATAATAAATACATTTTAATGATATTTATAAGCAAATATTTTACACAACTAAGTACCTGTAATTTTAATAATGTAAGTGAACTTTCTTAACTTAATCATATTTAATATATACTCAACCTTATTTAATCAGTTGTTATACACAAAGGCTAAAAGAATAAATAATAAAATCATTCACAATGCCTAGGAAGACATAGAACAGACAGTTGTTAGGCTAAATACGTACAGATGTCTTCCTTCTACACTTCAATTATTTAACTCTAAATCACAAGGAAACCATGAAAAGGATCTATCTCCACCTTCACCCTTATGACCAAGTTCATCTCTTCTAGGAGCAAAGGCCATCAATTTCTGGTAGTTATCACAGCTTTTTTCTTGGTGAAGGTACGGCCGTGTTTGGTGTCTCCCACAAGCACTCACTTAGTTCTGAGCAGATTCTTTTGAAGTTCTCTCACAAGGCAGAAAAAACGTTGTGCAAATTCAAATATTGCTTTGGAGTTTTAAAGAAGAGAAAGTGCCTCAAATCACTTTTTAAAATTTGAAAGCTCTTATCCAAAAAATAACAAATTAAAGGTTTAAAAAATAGCCTTGGGTAGTGAGTGTTTTTATAGTTCCATATGTGTCATCAAACCATTAACAAAGTTTATTACAAATGTTTCATTTATAAAACCAAAGCAAAATCACAACTCTTGAAGTACTTGGATTTTTTTTTCTCAAACTGATACTGGAACAGTTAATGAAAGACTACCAAACAAAACTGTAATTATGAAAAACTGGACTTTTTTTCCTAGCCATTTTGTATTTTGGAATTGATCTGATCAAATATGATTTTCCTTATCTTAGTAGTAATCCTCTTAGTAGTAATGAAAATACAAAATGAAAATTATAAAACTGATTAGGAGGAGGCATTATAAAAGAATCAAACCCTGGAGACTTTCTGAAAAACTTTCAGCAGAAAAAGAACTGAAACAGATAACTATTTTAGAACACATAATGAACTAGTAAAATGTGGGGTATGCCATAGAATAATAGCCTCCAAAAGGAGTGAAATCTTATTTACGATAGCAACAATGGATTTGAAGTGACGAAAGTCAGCCACAGAAAGGCAAACGCCACCTGTTCTTCCACATATGTGGGTACAAGGGTGAGCTGGATGGGGGGTAACTGTGGTTTATAACGGTTGACTCTATATTGCAAAGTGCCAAGAAGAGAAGCTATCAAAAGTTCCCGAGGGCCGGAGGGTTAGCTCAGTGGTTCTGGCGCCTGCCTCATAAGCGCAAGGTCCTGAGTTCAATCCCCAGTAACCGCATATAATGCTGGGCGTGGAGACACGCCCACCAACAATCAACACCGCATACCACAATGCCGGACGTGGTGGCTCACGCCTGTAATCCCAGCACTCGGGAGGCAGAGACAGGAAAATTGCTGAGTTCGCGGCGGCTTGCCTGGGCACCATAGTGAGCTCAGGGGCCAGCCTGAACTACAAAGCGAGACCCTGTCTCAAAAAGAAAAAAAGAAAAAAAAAAGTTCCCGAAACAAAGATCTAATGACTGTTTGAAGTAATGGTACACAAGTTACACTGCTCTGACCATTACACGTTGAATAAATGTACTGAAGGTTTCAGGGTCCAGTGCCCAGAGTCCCTGGAGTTCTAAGGTCTGAAAGAAGGGCGACCCATCCACAGATGTGAGATAATTGGTCTTTTTCTGTCTTTTTTTTTTTCTACCCAAGCCATCAGCCAGTTGGCTAGTACTCATCCACACTGATGGGAGGTCTACAATCTCTTCTGGAAATGCTATCTTAGGTATAACCAGAAATAACATTTCCTCAGTTCCCTGGATCAGGGATGGCGAACCTTTTAGAGCCTTGAGTGATACACACAGCCCGATGTGGTACATGTGCTGCAGATTCGCCACCACTACTCTACCTTCCTTAATTCCTTCAATGTAATTGCTGAAATGAACTATGACAGTACCAAATACAGTGCATGTATACTGTGATAAGAAATGGGATAAAATGATGAAAGGAAGAAAACAAATCACAAATACTTTTGCCTTTAGACTTTCCCCATGTATAGGAAAAGAAAAATATATTGGAGAGGTGACAATTAGTAGAGCCATATTAGTGCTATGGGAAGGTCCTAAGTTATGGAAAAGGTTGAGGAAGTACATAACAATTGCTCCTCATGGGGGATTTAACCTAGTCTTGGGGATATCACCTCATAGCTCTTTGCTATGAAAGTTAGACTTAATTTTTTCCTGGAAATGTGTGAAAGTTGACAAGGTGATTGGGTAAAGCAAAAAAAAGCAAGGAAGTAGAGCTTTTGATGTGTTTATGAAATAGAGTAGGGGATGTTAGTCACTTGGCCTTAGTGGAAGAGTGGGCCTCATTCTCTGAGGTACTAATTCTAGGAGCTTTGTGTGATTTTAAGCAATGATCAACATGATATGAAGGTCTGGAGGTCAGAAATATTAGCAGTCCAGAGTCATGGAAAATATGGGGCAGATTGTATTGCTAGACAACATATTTAAGTTTAGTTATTTTACTTTTAAAATGAGGGTAATAGAAATAGTTTTATGATATTATTAGATACAATGAGGTTAAATACTACAGTCAAAAAGGATACTGAGAGTAGTGCTTGCCACATAGAAATTTCTCAAGAGACATTGCCTATTGTTGTTGCTGTTGTTATTTTAATATACTCATTGTGCTGGTCAGCTTTCTCATTGCTAAACACAATGCCTGACATTTGCAGTGTAAAGGGGCAGAAGAATATTTGGCTCACGGTTTCAAAGGATTCAGTCTATGGTCAGCTGACTCTAAGGCAGAACTATGTCATGGGAGAAGAGGGTGGTGCAGCAAAGCTGCTTGGTTCATGATGGCTAGGAAGTAGAGCAGGAGAACAACAGCAGAGAGCAAAGGGCCAGGGACTACATACAGACCCAAGACTTGCTCAGACACACCCAGAAATGTGTTTTCCTCATTTCAACTCCCAAGCTAATCAAAACTTAACCATCATACCTGTAGGTCTCAGAAAAGTTTCTGCATTAGATTGCTGCCATTTGATGTCACTTTAATACAAACAACTAAAGTTACTCAGATAACTTCTCATTTTGAAAGAAGCTGGGAAGCAAAATCTTAGGTATTGGTGGGAAAGTGAAGAGAGTTGTCACTTGCCTCTGAAACACATAGCTTTACACAACTCATGGTTAAATGTGGAAATTCACAGCCAAGAGACTGAAGAAGAGCTGAAACTTGGAAAGATGGCATAGACTCCCCATCACCAACTCCACTGAGCACTGGATTCTCTACAGTAATGCCCTTACCCTGTTCCCACACATAATTGGTCATGCTTAGTGAAAGAGTGTTAAAATGGAGAGATAGAGTTGAAGACTTACTTAATTCACAGAGAACAAAAAAGGCTTAAGCAGGCTAGAGTACAAACACACAACACAGAGGGAGGTGGGGGAGGGAAGGAGGAAGGGAGCAAGGGAGAGAAACAATAAGTTATTTTTTCAACAAATGGTACTGCCTACATATGGGGGACCCTAGAGGATGCTGTATATTGCAGAAAACCCACTACACTGCCAACCCTTAGAGAAGAAATTGAAAATGTGTGCAGAGCGATCTCAGTGATCAAGGTTACCCAAGCGGCAGTTCATCACTCTGGTAAATGTCTGGGAGTTAATGGACCCCATTTTGACCACTTCTTGTAACTGTGGAGGCCAAAGGCAACATGCATTAATCCTATTTTGCCCCAGTAAATTTAACATTAAAATATAAAGACAAGATTTTCTGAAGTATGTATGAATTTGGATATATATAATAACAATCCCTAGAGGTAGATATCATCATAATCCTCAATTAGTCCTCCTGAGTCAGTGTCTCCTGAAGGACAAATAGACCAGTCCAGTTTCTAAGGTCTCCTAATGAGCAGTATGTCTGTTTCAGTCTCTTTCATTTGATTTCTGCTGTTTCCACCTCCATTGAACCCACACCCTCTGCCCATTTCACATTGCCATACCCTTGATTTTGATATTGTGTGACTACCATGAGGGAGTGTGAATTAGGACTGGGGAGATTTTAATACATTTGAAAAATATATGGATGTTTCAATAAATATGCGAGGGTCACACCATTTTCAAAAGTTTCCCAGTCACTTCCTAAACTAGAAACTTGTCATCACCTGTCTCACTGACCATAGTTTTATTGAGCACTTGTCTTTTTTTTTTTTCCAGCCTTACCTTTCAGAATCTTCCTTAGGGTGCGGTCCCCAATCGCTTTCACCAGGCTAAGTGAATATGCCTTGAATTTTCTACTCACTTCCTTCCAAATGAGGAAACTATTTCCACAGCGTTTTTTAAGAAAATTTTTTTTTTTTTTGAGACAGGGTCTCGCTTTGTAGTTCAGGCTGGCCCTGAGCTCACTATGTAGCCCAGGCAAGCCTGGAACTCAGCAATCCTCCTGTCTCTGCCTCCCGAGTGCTGGGATGATAGGCATGAGCCACCACGCCCGGCATAAAATGCTATTTTTATGGAAAGAAAACTTTCTTTTAAGACTTGTGAATTTTTTTTTTTTTTTTGGAGATAGGGTCTCGTTTTGTAGTTGAGGCTGGCCCTGAGCTCACTATGTAGCCCAGGCAAGCCTCGAACTCAGCAATCCTTCTGCCTCTGCCTTCTGAGTGCTGGGATTACAGGCGTGAGCCACCACACCTGGCTTTAAGTTTTATTCCCATAAGAAATTTATTATTTTCACTTTGAAATATATATTAAACATTTAGACTCTAGAGAAAGATAAGCATTTAACTATTGGCCAATTTAAAAACAGTAGGGAAGACACTTTAGTGACACCCAAAACAGAAGCAAATGATAAAGAAATGTGGTGGAAATATATTTGTAATAGTGGAGGCTATCTTTATTATGCTTCCATCTTAGCACATTTTTCTCTTACACAAGAAAAGCATGAGAATCTCTCTCTCTCTCTTTCTCTCTCTCTCTCTCGTCTCCAAGTGGATGGGGAAAACAAAGAGATGAAGGGAAAGAGTAAGGGCAGGGAAAGAGAGAAGATAGAAAAAAGAACTGAAGAAGAATGAAAACGGAGTTTTTGCAAATGGGAAGGAGACCAAGAGTTGGACGGAGCCCAGGGAAGGCTAGGGACTGAGCAGTAGTATTGCAATGTGTTATGTGCATGTACCAATTCTCCATGGTAAGTGGAATCATTACGTATTGCAAACATGTACTAATAAAAAACAGAAAACTGTGAAAAGAGGAAAAGATGACAGTGACCTTGTTATAGGGACAAGTTTTAAGTGACCGTAATTCACATTTTTTTCAGAGTTAATTGTAGAAATTTGAAAGGAGTGCTTTATGCACATTTCAGATACTTTTTTTTTTTACCTGCTATTTGAAATGCTGAGGCCATTTTCATATGTGAACCTTGGCAGTTATTTTCTCCAGGTAATTTCAACACCAGGGTTTAAGATGATAAAAACAGAGGTTCCAATAACTGAACAGCTGGTGAGTGACGGAGAAGAGCAAGCCCTAGGCCTTCTGCCGCTGGCCAGATGTTTCTCCTCCATGCAAAATGGCCTCAGTGGCATGGAGGGAGTAGAATGTGGCCACATTTCAAAATGATAATGCGTGAAAGGGTCAGAAATAGGTCTTACTTCTAGGTAGGGTTCAACAGATAAAGCTGCGACTCACTTTTCTCTACGGCTCCTATTTAAAACACAATGTTTTATTGAGTGTATACATGTATGCATAAGAAAGAGGCTACTCATGGACGGATGGACGCTGTTGGACTTAACATTTTGCATTTTAAAGAGTTTCCAGGTAGAATACAGAATAAGAGTGTTACACTCAAAAAGGTGTATGTCTTTCTTACAGCCAGAAGTACAACACTAGAAAGGGGGTGAAGACAAAAGGGGAAATCAGCTGGGGAGATAGGAAGCTGCTAGGAAATCTCTGAACAGAGTAGCTGAAGTGAGAGATCTTTCAGTCAAATCCTTGTCTAATGAGTACACAGAGGACAGCAGGGGGGCCGTTTGAGCAGAGAGCAGCAGTGACCGGAAGACATGTTGCCTGGAATGACTGTAGATATTTGAAGGCTGGATGGCCTGAGTGCAAGAAATGTTAGAAGAAAGCAAATAAAAATTGGTTTAATGTTGCTATGGAGGCTTTTTATTCCCCTTCTATGCTGCATTATACACACGGTCTTTGCTCCCCAACCACTGAGGGCTGCACAGGAAGTATAGCTTTAGAGATAGTTTTGAGACATGATCACCCAAGTGAAGTAATGTATGAAGAACCTGACCAACTCTTCTAGGGTTCTACTCATCAAGGGTCAGGAGTAGTTGAGGTTTGATTTGTTCCAGAAACTCACTACAGTCTCAATTTCTCCTTCCTGTAGAGCGCCTTTGCATGGACAGGGTGGGAAGAAGGGCGTCTGTAGCAATTTGACTGAGAGGTTAAATTGTCTTCACATGTGTGCTCCACACTGATGAGACTTAAGGATATTTAACATGTTTTCATTGATCTTGCTTATCCAACTGAGAACATTTTCATGCAGTCTGAAAGGACTTTCTATAGCTAAAATAACATTCAGGTGAGGAGGCTGTGCTACTAGTAAAATACATTCAGAATATCCCAGAAAGACTAACATTAAAGAAATATCAAGAGTAGGTTTTTGTGATACAATGACCTAATATGTTCCTATTCCAAGTCTTCCTATTATTTAAACAGCTGAACTGGCAGCTTTAAGACCCTTTAAAAGTTAATAGTGGAATTTCAGTGAGACTCTTAAGTCCATATGTGTTTTAATGGATGTTTTAATTACAGTATTTTATACTTGTGCCTATGTGTGCTTAGAATTATATGTTTATAACTGTACATATAAGTTACATTATTATAAATCCTTATGTTTAACTTGCTGGGGTTGAAATAGCATTGTATTTCACTTTGAGTATTTTTCAGGATGTCTGTAATGTTTTCAGTGGTGTGACATACAGTATTTTCACAGGTTTCAGCCCTCTCCATGAAGAACCCTCCTAAACACTATAAGGAAAGCAACTTGCCAAGTCTTTTAAAATAAAATAGCCACTTCCTTTCTTGTTCCTTTAAAGATCTCTTCTTTCTTTGTTGTGTTTTTAGCTTAAAGGATAGAAAAACATCTATTTTAGCAATGTTTTACTCATTCTATTAGAGTTCCTTCATAAGTATTATGAATCAGATATCCACAAGGCTATGTTCTTATATAAAATTGATTCCAGCAAAAGTTGCCTTACTGATGTAGACTCTACATTTTTTATTTTGTATATTTAGTGGGGTCTAATATATGCATACATATCTCTGTACTGCTGAAAGTTCAAAGATAATATAAAATTTCTCCTTTTTCTGCTTTTTAATTTAATATTTACTAATTTTTTCTTTATTAATTTAATAATAAAATGGTTCTTTAGATAAAGCTTATTAATGTGCACACCATAAGTAAAATCTAACTCCATTACTAGCACTATTTCTATTCCAGCAAAATTGAGCCTCTATGTTTTTATAGAGCAATTTACAGAAGTCTAAATTCAGTATTAAGACTTGGAAAATTTTATATATATATTTATATATATAAATATATATAAAATATATTTATATATATAAATATATATAAAATATATATTTATATATATAAATATATATAAAATATATATTTATATATATAAATATATATATAAAATATATATTTATATATATAAATATATATATAAAATATATATTTATATATATATATAATTTTTTAAAAAAGACAAGATCAGTCTCTAAATTCTGATCAGACACTCATTATCAAAAATAGTAAGTGGTACGTTGAAGTGGATATAATGATAGGTGTAATGGAAAACTCTGATACACGAATATTTTCTAGTATTTTAATTACATTGAATAAATACTTTAAGTATACTGTGTGAAGGTGTATCAAAACCATGTCAATCTCACAACTGTGAAATTGTAGTCCGTATAAAACATGTGTGAAATATAAAATGTGTTTCTTTCCTTTTAAACACATAGGTCAAGGGCTTGAAATGCTACCTCGGGAGATGTGGAAACCTGATGGCAGAGAAGACGGCACAGAGACCCCGGATGCGGAAAAGGCTGCAGCAGGGCACACGCCAAACGTGCTTAAATGTTCAGATTATCCTATGGAAACTCGGAATTCAGAAGTCAAGATTTGAATTCTACGACTGAAAGCAGAGAAGTTTTTAGTTAAGTGCATCATCCTCTATAGCAAGAATTTTTAGGAAACTCAGATTTATAACCGTGAAAATCAAGACAGTACTGTTAATTCTTCAGGAAGCTTCTGTCCAAAGCAGCTCTGTGTGGCTGTCAGGGGCCGAGGAGAAGGCATCAGAGCTGGTGCTGGAAAAGGTGAAGCAGGAGGCGCTGGTGTGATCTTGTCCCCAAGGAGGACAGTTTCGCTGCTATTTCTGTTCTTCCCGGAGCGAGAGCTCCCTGAGCTCTGATGTGACCAGGTAAGGAAGGTCCCACTCATGGGGTCTGGGATGCTACATGACATTTAAGCACTGTCTGCATGCTAAGGATAGTTGATTCAGTATAGATTTTGTAAGGCCAAAGTCAAGAGTCTGACCTCTTTTTGAGAGATTCACTTTATATCTGCTGCATGTTGAACATAGCCTACATGTCTAACTCTTATCAGCTAAGTGTATTTTTTGTATAAGAAAATCATGACAAAATAAAGGAAAATTTCCCAAGTATGTGCTAACAAGAAAACAAACAGTAAACTCACCTGTTCCTGCGGTGGGGGTGCAGCATACAGTGTCAATTTTTCATTAGCATCAACTTCACTAAGTGAGTAAACCACACTGGTTTCTTTACACAATTAGAATGATTTTTCAGATGGTATTATTGTTTGTAGTAAAATAAATATTCTTAAAATCATGTTTTCATAATATTTTTTCATATAAATTACTCTTAGCTTAGTAAAAATTAAAGTATCAAAAGGCTAGAGATGACCACTAAAATAATTTAGACACTCCTTGCATCATAATTAATTATGGTAAAAATTTCCTTATGACAATATTTTTAAAAGCTTCATCTCAGATGATATTATGAAATGGGGATAAATAATTACTGAATTTTCCTTTGGGAAATTACACTTTCCTCATGTATTTAAGAATTAGCTCACTTTTCAGATCTAAGAGCAAAATAGAAGTCATGCTTGGCCAGTGAAATTTAGGGACATTTTAAGACAATGTTAGTACATGTTACCTAGTGTTGGGGTTAGTGTCTTCTAGTCAGTTCCAACCTATTACTGACCCATTCCATTTGATGATCTCCAAAATCTACCTCTTGGATAAATAAATTAAATAAATTAAAATAAATAAATTAAATAAAATAAATTAAAATAATTTAATTTAATTTATTTATATGTTTAATTTATTTATTTAATTTATTTAATTTATTTATGTGTTTTTAATTTATTTATGTGTTTTTTACTCATATTAGAAAGAATATGAGAAAAGTACACCTTAATTTTTCATATTAGAAAGTGGGCTATTTGCATTTCTGATATGGCTTATTTCATTTACCATGATGGTTTCTAGTTGCACCCATTTTCTTACAAATGACAGTTTCATTCTTGTTTATGGATGAGTAATATTACTCTGTGTACATATACCATCTGATTCAGCTATGCCATTCCTGGGTGTATTTCTGAAATAATTGAAGCTACATGTTATGTGATGTGTGCATACCCATGCTGAGATCAGTACAACTCACAATAGCCAAGCTGTGGAAACAGCTTAGGTACCTATCAGCTGATGAAAGGATAAAGGAAATGTGGTACATAGGTTAATGAAATCTCAAGAAGTTCTACTGCCTTTTTGTGTGTTTGAATATATTTAATTATATTTCTGTAATTAGAAAATGTAAACTTTCCTATCAACAGAAATAACACTTGGATATTTTATTTACTTTAACAAATTATCGAACACATACTTTGACCTTTTGTTTTGTTTTGAGATGGGATCACACTTTGTAGTTCAGGATGATCTTGAATTCGTTCTTTGCCCAGGCTGGCCTTGAACTTATAGCAATCCTCCTGCCTCAGATTCCTGGGTGATGGAATTATAGACATGAATCATTACAACTGTCTTCTACTTTGACCTTTAGACTTTGCTATATTTCTATAGAACTTGTCAGGATAATACTTAATATTTTCTATGATACTAACAATAGTAGAATATAAAAGTAAAGTGTGTGTTCAGAAAAGATAAAATTCATATTCATTTAAAGAGCATAAAATAAACATCTCCAAGCAATACAAATGTACACCTTAATTTTTCTTTCTATTTTCACAACAATAATCATGCCACATTTTTTATTTTGAAGACCTTAAGTGCTAACATAGACTTAAAGTGTTTCAAGTTGAAATATAAAATTATACAAAAACATTTAAGGAGTGAAGCCAGAATAGTGGTTGCTTTTTTTTAGAGATACCGTCTTTTGTTAACACTTAATTTACCATGTCAGCAAAATTTGAAAGAAGCAGCAGAACTCATTGCACTCAATCTCATGGATGTCACATCTGCTTCAAACATATTACATGTCATAACTGATATTTTCCTATTCTAGCAGTTTCCACCATATTGTATGGATAGATAGATTAGCTCATCAAGACAGAGGTCACAGTACAGAAAATGATATTTTTATTTAATCATGCTGTACCTTTCACAATCACATAATATCAAAGTTATGCATAAATTATATTGGGCCCATAATTTTATAATATTGAAATTAAATATTATAATTACTTTAAATTTGTTAGATAACATAATTATGAGGAATCTGGGTGAAAGTAATTTTTAACTAAAAGAAAGTGTCAATTCTCATTTCTCTCTGTTCCTATAGAGCATTAGACTTATTAAGAAACACACACACACACACACACACACACACACACACCCATGGTCCAAAATCTTTTAAGACTGAATCTAGCACAAAAGGGCAAATAGTAGACTAAAAAGTCAGAACAGAAGAGATTTCTCATACCGCCTTTTATATTTTTATTCTCACCTCCACCTTTCCTTCACAGACATCAACTCTTCCTAGAGAGCAGAATGCTCTGTGTTCTTTCTATCCCTAGCACGTTCATATTGTAGCATTATTTTCATTCTTCTTCAGATTCCTCTGTCCACTTGAATAGTTAGAAGTTTTCTTGGACATGGCGGCAGAGGAAGTAGTGAGATCCTGTTTCAAATGATTTGCTTGTCTTTGGGTCGTGGGCAACTTTCTCTCCCATCTAACAAACAAGTGATAACACCAGACCAGGAGGCTTGAGACTGAGCCCTAAAGGACACAAAGAAAATTCATATATAATAAAAAGCTAAGAAAAAGAACAAGCTTGTCCAATGATCACAAAGTGTGTGTGTGTGTGTGTATTCTTTAGTCTTGATTTGTTCTTATGATGTTTTGGTAGCTGAAGGATATTTGTCAAGAATGACTATTCAGTGTTATGTGAAAACCATCTCTTCAACAAGCACATGTGTTGCCGACTCCTCGGTTGATTTTTTTTAGGTGGATTAATAATCAACATGAACTCTAGCTCAGCTGTTGGGCTTGGGCTGGGGATTTGGGTCAGTGGCACTGTTCCTCTCTTGCAAGCATAAAGGCCCAGGTTTGATCTTAGGTACAGGAAAAAAAAAA
>PVIC010001856.1:8395-84849 GCA_004025085.1 Thryonomys swinderianus | reverse complement strand
AGGCTGGCCCTGAGCTCACTATGGTGCCCAGGCAAGCCGCCGCGAACTCAGCAATCCTCCTGTCTCTGCCTCCCGAGTGCTGGGATTACAGGCGTGAGCCACCACATCCGGCATTGTGGTATGCGGTGTTGATTGTTGGTGGGCGTGTCTCCACGCCCAGCATTATATGTGGTTACTGGGGATCGAACTCAGGTCCTTGCACTTGCGAGGCAGGCGCTGGAACCACTGAGCTAACCCTCCGGCCCTGTTCATAAAATTTTTATTGAGACTCTTTTGAAATTATCTCAGCAGACAAAATTGTGTGCCACTGGACCAGGGTAACTGCTCAGCAGTAACAACTTTTACCCTTAGTTTCAGTTTTTACCTTTGACTGAGGGTCAGCCTCTGAACTGTCATTACCATCTGTGGCTGTGTTTTCCACGTGAAACTCTGTTGTAGCTTTGTCTTACTGCTGTCAATAAATGCATTCATTCCTAGGCCTACTATTATCATTTATTTGATGATTTAAGGAACATACACTGGCATTTCACTGTACACCAGGTAATTGTACTAAGGTGAGTGAGATGGAAATACAAATGATCAGAGCATAGTGAATGCAAGAGGTGCATTAGAAGCAAAATGCTCCATGAATCCAAAAGTTTTTCCATCAGGTGGTCTCAGGAGAAACCTTTACCTGTGTCTGAAGTGAAATCAGTAGGCAGTATTTTAAATAGAGCCCATCTTGGTGTATGTTCTTACATCTTTTTCAAAAGCTTAGAGATTCAGCTCAATGCAGTCTTCTTGTGTCTGTCAACTTGAGAGAGCAGAGTGAAATTTTGCATTTAATCTCAGAGGAATTGGTATATGCCAGGTGCTGTGTTTCATCTGCCCCTCTCCTCTGGCTTTGCACTGTTTTCATATGTACCATCTTGGTGCTGATTTGTAGATGGTGTCATGGTCCAGATCACTGCTGAGAACATGGATTCATTGAGGCAGGCACTCCGGGAGATGAAGGACTTCACCATCACCTGTGGGAAGGCGGACACAGAGGACCCCCAGGAGCACATCCACATCCAGTGGGTGGATGATGACAAGAACGTTAACAAGGGGTACGTGCAGCTAGCCTTGCTCCTTGTGCCACTTAGGGGACAGACCCTGGGTTTAGCCTGCTGTCTACACTGGTGTTCTACAGTTTTTTTTGAAAGGCTGCCTTTAAAAAGTACTGTATAACAGAATTCTAAATTTCTGGAGTCTCTGTATATATTTTTGATAAAAAGGATAAAGGGAGTGATTGGTGAAACAAAAGCAGTCCTTCTAAAGTTACTGTGATAGTAGAAATACCTAGCCTGGTATGGTAGTACATGCCTGTAATCTCAGCTTAGGGGGATCACTGTAGGTTTGAGGCCAGCTTTGAACTGCATGGCAAGCCCCTGTCTCAGAAAACAAAACAAAACAAAAAACTTTCTTCTAATAGTTTTATTTTATATAATCAATAATTAAACAAGTAACCAAAGGGCTCAATAACTCACCAGGTCCACAAAGCTAGCGTGTGGCAGGATTGGACTTAAAATCACCTCCTGTGCTTCAGGTCTTACACTCTTTCCCAGAATAAGGCACTTCTCCTTTAATACCTTAGGCGTAGACTTTGGAATCTTGTTTACACTTTTCTTCCTTTCATTCCCTACAGCCAATCCAGTAGCAAATCTTGTTCTCTGTACTTCAAAATATGTTCAGAATCACATATTCCAGAATCAAAATGTCCAGAATCTGTTGCTATCATCCTGGTTAAACTTCCATCTCATTTAGTCCAGATTATTACAGTAGGCTCTTAACTGTTTCCTTGTTTCTAACTTTAGCCTTTTCCTTCCTCCCACCTATTCTGTGTCCAGTTAAAACAGCCAGAATAATGTCACTGCTCAGACCCATCAGTGGCTTCCAGTGTCATTTGGGGAAAAAGCTTCATCTTTTACAACCTGTAAGGCCCTACATGCCCTGGGCACCCCTCTTTGCATCCTGTGACCTCTCGGAATCAGCACTAGTTCTTACACTTGGACACAACTGTACTTCTTAGCTTACCCCCTCCCCCAAAGTAATCACTCCTCCACCTTCAAAGCTTTTCCAGAATACCACTTTCTCTGCAAGACCTTTCCCTTCCTGGTCAACACATCTGCAGTTTAACATCTCATATACATTTCTTCCTCCTTCTCCCAATATTCTCTACCCCCTGTCCTGCATTATATTTAATAGCACCTTGACTCTCTAATATGCATACATACACATATACACACACCGAGTCCACTAAATAGTGTATACACACTTCAGGAAAAGAAAAACTTGTATAGTTATTTTATACTAAATGTTTTGAGACATGAGATTCATACAAATTACCTTTGGTCTCTATGGTTACAGGAGCTACTCATAGTGGTGGCTGTCAGGTTATAGTTCTTCGTGTGTGTTTGTGGTTTAGGGATTGAACTCACGACCTTGTACTTACTAGGCAGGTGCAGCACCCCTGAGCTAAATCCCTGGTGCCAATTAATTTTATTTCTACATTTTATATATGCATTATGATCACATTTCCTTACAGACATTAGTGTGGGCAACTGTTGCTTTGGTAACCTTGGTCATTGAGATCACTGCACGTGCATTTTCAGTTTCTTTAAAGGCCAGCAGTGTAGGGAGTTTTCTGTAATACACTCTACGCTTCCTCTATGGTCCCACATACAAGGATAACACCATCTGTTGAAAAAGTACCATGCTATTATTATTCTTTTCCTAAAGCATGAATACATTTTTGGGGTGGACTTTGTATATACATATGTTTGGGGGTTTTCTTTTTTCTTTTCTTTTCTTTGTTTTTGTGTTTGTTTTTTAGGATTTTTTTTTTGAGAAAAGGTCTAGTCAGGGAGTTAGGGTGGCCTTGAATTCACTGTGTAGCCCAAGACACCTCAAATTCCCATCATCCTGCCTCAGCCTCCCAAGTGCTAAAATTATAGGTGTGTGCCTCCACACCCAGTTCCTACCAAATATTTACTACATTGTTCTTGGAATGTAAGCTCCATGAGAGCAGAGATTTTTACCTCTTTTATTTATTGTTATGTCATCAGCACCTAAAACACTATGTGGCACCTAGTAGGTATTTAAATGAATTGATGGAATAAATATAGCATACTTCATTATATGAACTATTCTTATAATCATCCATTCACTTATCCATCCATTCATTTACCTGTCCTCTCATCCATCCATTCAGGCTATGTCAGGGTTCTGGAAATACAAAACTTCTTGTTTCGGTAGCACATATACTAAAATTGAAAATACAAAACTGAATTTCAGGGGCTGGGGATGAGGTTGGGAGGTTAGCGGCTGGGGACATGCAAAGCCCTGGATTCAATCCCCAGCATTAAAAAAGAAAAGGTAGGAATGAATCCCATGTCTCTGCCAACAAGTGGCTCAGTCTAGTTCTACAGTTACAAATAAATGAGTGTATCAATGTGTAGAAGATGCTGACAGAAAACTAGTATATAAAGGATATAAAGATTTTAGAAAAAAAAAAACAAACCTGGTAGATATGGTAGGATAACATTGAAGAAAGACTCAACTGAGAAATAGCTAGTGCTTTAGCTGAACCTGATGGAATGAGTCAGGATTTACTACAGCAGGGGTATTGCAGACAGGGAATATTAGGAATAAAGATAGAGGACATTTTTAACATAGCATACAGATTTTTAAAATAAATACTTTTTAAATGAAGCAATTCCTCTTTCTTCATATTAGACCAAAGGCCTTGAGCATGCTAAGCACACACACTACCGCTGAGCTATATTCCTCCAGCCAAAAAGAAGCAAAGTCCAATTAATGAATGCATTTGGCTATTTTATGGGTAACCTTTTATCTTCCTGTTTTCATTGGAAAATTCATTTTCAAAATCACCTTGTGCTTAACTCTCTCATAGTTGGAAAGGAATTTAATTGATAGACCAAAAAGTGGCTCATCTGAAAATCTGGTGCCAAAAGATGTCAGTAACTGAAAACCACACACTACCTCTTCCTACTGCAGCTACTTGTGGCAAATGCCTAGCACATGAGACAAAAAAAAAAAAAAAAGCTAGGGAACCTGCTGAAACTCAGAAGTTCACTTTGTGCATGGTGTTTTCCGCTTATCCCTGAATGTTTTCCCTCAAAAATGCCAGTCAAGGGCCAGAGATTTAGCTCAGTGGTTCCCGCACCTGCCTCGCAAGTGCAAGGTCCTGAGTTTGATCCTGGTAACCACATACAATGCTGAGTGTGGTGACTCATGCCCACCAGCAGTCAATACCACATACCACAGTGCCAGGCGTGGTGGCTCATGCCTGTAATCCCCGCACTCAGGAGGCAGAGACATGGAGGATTGCTGAGTTCGAGGCTTGCCTGGGCTCCATAGTGAGCTCAGAGCCAGCCTGAACTACAAAGCGAGACCCTGTCTCAAAAAAAAAAAAAAAATGCCGGGTGTGGTGGCTCACACCTGTAATCCCATCGCTCAGGAGGCAGAGACAGGAGGATTGCTGTTTGAGGCTTGCCTGGGCTACATACAGTGAATTTGGGGCCAGCCTGAACTACAAAGCAAGACCCCATCTCAAAAAAAAAAAAGTGCTGGTCAACTAAGATGTCACTAACTTGTGGAATGGCGCAGGGGACTGACACGGGCTGATGTCATGCTAAGCGAGTGTTTCCAGTGAGCTACACCCCAGCCCGTTTATGTTGTTGCCCAGAGAGTTAGTAGTTTAACTTATGTTGGTCAGTAATTCTGAGTGAATGAAGTGAATGCCTGATGTTTGACTTTCAATTATAGACCAACCAGGCTTGAAAGCTGTTAGAACCTTTGTGCCAATCATTTCAAACCCTTACCACATAGTTAATTTATTTGGAATCTAGGAGTGATAATGTAGCACTGAAGGGGATTTATTATGATACAGTATACATAGGCACTAATTTATCAGATTACACCAGCACTGTTCTAATTAACGTACGTGGTCTCACTTCATAGTTCAGACTGGCCCTGAGCTCACTATGTAGCCCAGGCAAGCCTCCAACTCAGCAGTCCTCCTGCCTCTGCCTCCCAAGTGCTGGGATTATAGACTTGAGCCACCTACGCCTGGCACTGTGGAGTGTGGTACTGATTGCTGGTGGTTGAGTCACCATGTCCATTATTGTTGTATGTGGTTACCAGGGATTGAACCAGGGACCTTATGTTTGGTAGGCAGGTGCCAGAACCAACTGAGCTATATCTCTGGGCCCATTCAAACCATTCTTAACACTCATTGAACTCCTAAGTTCCAAAAAGTGGGTCAGTAATGGAAATACAGCACAGAGAAGTGCTTGTATGGTGCTCCCTGTCCTTCAGGAGTCCTTTGTAAGGAGACTGCAAACATATGAGTGGTTAGAGAGGAACAAAATGGAGTAGAATGGGTGAGTGCATTCACAGGAAGAAGGCATGCTGGGAGCGCAGGTTTGATTTAACTGGTTTACATTAGCAGAGCCAGTTTCCTGCACCTGGTATGGTGTCACATGCCTGTAATCTGAGGCTGAGGCAGGTAGATCTGGAGTCCAAGACCAGCTTGGGCTACATAATGAGTTCCAGGCTAGTTTAGAGTACGCAGTGAGAACCTGTGCCAGCTCCTACAGAAATGTATCTTTTTAAAAGTTTATTCTGTAGTTTATTTCAGTGCACAGGCCCTTCCCATTAGAGCTCTGTTGAAATTTGTTTTTGTACAGTGGCTTCTTTATATAATGAGGTGTGGTCAGCAAGGCACCCAGTATAATTAGTAGAAAGACTTGAGGAGACCTGTCATTTTCTTTTTCTGTTTCAGTGTCGTAAGCCCTATAGATGGGAAATCCATGGAATCCATAACAAATGTGAAGATATTCCATGGATCAGAGTATAAAGCAAATGGGAAAGTCATCAGATGGACAGAGGTAAGGAAGTAAAAGCTGGTATCTTTAGCCTGCTTTAACCAGAGCTGTTTGATAAGTTTTGAGCCACATTTGGACTCAACTGTGGAAATACATAACACACACACATTAGGTACATACATAAAATCTCCTTATATATGTATGTATATATATAAAATCTCCATATATATGGATTTTTTTCCCCAAAAAAATAAAAGTCTCCTCGTTTACCTACTGTACTCTTATCTCTGATCTCTCAGATCACTAGGAGGACATGCCACCAGGTGCAGCCTCTTTCCTGAGAACTAATATTTAGGGTAGGCCTTAGGTCTTCTAAGTGCTTTTGAACCTCATATTTACCAGCTGTAAAACAAAACACTGAATTATAAGATCTCTAGGGTTCTTTCCATCTTTAAGGCATAGTTTTTCTTTCTGTGACTTTGCCTTTTCCACTTCACACATAAGAAAGCTGAAGGCAGGGCTGAAGATATAGCTCAGTGGTCGTGCACCTTGCCTGGTAAGGGCAAGGCCTTGAGTTTAATCCCCAGAACCGAGGAGAAAAAAAGAAATTTGAGAGCAGAAGAGTTGAAGTGTTGTCTTCAGGTCCATGCAACTGCTTTCTGAAAGCCTGGGGGCCACAGCCTGGGTCTTAGGTGCTTGTTTTAAGTAACTCATCATTTGTACCTGGCTGTGTTTTCACACACAGCTTATTTATTTTGTCATGATCATCCCTGTGACACATTTCAAGCAGTGTAAAGTCTGGAACGTGTGAACTCTGACCTAGAACAGAACAGCTTCTGACCTAGTTTGACCTCCGTTCCCCCCCCTCTGCTCCCCAGTCACTCAGGCAGGTGGGCTGCCACCCTGCCATGCAGATGGGACCACAGGCCCTCCTAATGCTGCTTTGTAAAAGAGTAGGAGCCAAGTGGTCTTCTGACTCCTCCTCCCAAGCGCTTACCATCATTTCATGGTACCCTCTCCTCAGAGTCTCCAGGTATAGCCACAAAGCTGCCCCTTTGGTTTATATTCTTGTATAAGCCCCTTACTGACCAGGAAGCTGGGTTTCGATATATATATATATATATTTTAAAATTTTTTTATTTTGCCTTTGTATTATTAGTCTTTATAATGTAGAGGATGATGCTTTTTTTTTTTTAACAGACAAAATAGGCATTAAAAATCATTTGAAGTCAGATGTAACATACATCTGTAATGCCTGCACTCAGGAGCCTGGGGCAGGAGTACTGCTGCTCATTTGAGACCAGTCTTTATTACAAAGTTGAAACCCTGTTTCAAGAAAACAGAAGGAGGGCAAGAGAAAGGAGGAGGTGGTGGGAGAGAATCAAAAATAGTAG
Source organism: Thryonomys swinderianus (assembly GCA_004025085.1). Classification (NCBI taxonomy): domain Eukaryota; kingdom Metazoa; phylum Chordata; class Mammalia; order Rodentia; family Thryonomyidae; genus Thryonomys; species Thryonomys swinderianus. The sequence continues at coordinate 77,585 of PVIC010001856.1, read as the reverse complement.
TAGTCATTCTTTGAAAGTCTCATATGATAGCTTATGAAGGTATGGAGACAGACAAGATTATCTGAATCCAAGAGATGGGGTAGCCTGGACAAATAGTGAAACCCTGTATCCCTGTGTGTCTTTCTCTTCCACACATACACTGACCCAGTAACAACCATCACCACCAACAAGACCTTTGACTCGTTTCCTATGTATAATTAGGACTTAGCTGTCAGCTCAGGTTTGCTTTGCTCCACTGATGCAACAGGGACACAGCTGTGGCTTCCACAGTACCAGGGCCACATATGGGCAAAGCTCTTCAACAGAAGGTAGAAGACTTGGATTCTGGGCCTGGTTTTGTCTCTACTTCTGTGCACTTGAGCAAGCCTCAAGGAAAAACCTTTCACAATGCTCTGTAAAATGAAGGGGCTGGGTCATGCTTTGTCAGAGCCATTCTGGGTTTTCTTGTTGCTTTTTCCTTGTACTGAGGATTGAAACCAGGTTCATATCCTTGGCCCTATTTTCTCTTTTTCTTTTGAGACAGGGTCTTACCAAGTTGTTCAGGCTGGGTTCAAGCTTATAGAGATCTCAGCGTGGGTGGGGAGGATCTTTTTTTTTTTTTTTGAGATAGGGTCTCACTTTGTAGTTCAGGCTGGCTCTGAGCTCACTGTGTAGCCTAGGCAATCCTCCTGCCTCTGTCTCCGCCTCCCAAGTGCTGGGATTACAGGTATGAGCCAGCATGCCCAGTATTGTTGTATGTGGTTACCAGGAACCTTGCGCTTCCTAGGCAGGCACTGGAACTACTGAAAAGCTAAATCTCTGGCCCTGGGGAGGATCTTTTAGATTCTCAGATCATTTAAGAAAATTGTCTATACATACATGTTACTTTTTAAAAGTGTCAGTACAAAAACGTAGACATTTCGGGTTCCATAGACCATGATGGTGCCTTGAACGCAGACAGGCACTGCCACTATTGGCACATGGGCACAGGCCTGATAGCAGGATTATTTCCAGAAAGCCTCACTTTTCACGGTCCAAGGACTTTATTGAAGTCCTGCATTTCACGGTATCTTGCACATCTTGGAGAATCGGAGTACTTCTATACATTGAGCCAGTCGACTTGCTTTTCCCAAAATCTGGCCTAAGTCTGTCTTTGTTTGGGGAACAGGTATTTTTCCTGGAAAATGATGATCAGCATAACTGCCTCAGTGACCCTGCAGACCACAGCAGACTCACTGAGCATGTGGCCAAGGCATTTTGCCTTGCTCTCTGTCCTCACCTGAAGCTTCTAAAGGAAGATGGCATGACAAAACTGGGGCTGCGTGTGACGCTTGACTCTGATCAGGTAAGGCTTGGGCTGCACTGTATTTCCTGTGTTGTGAGTTTTTCTCAGTGAGCCCAGTCTAGAGCCATACCACCTTGAACGTGCCTGATCTCATCCCAGCGTGCCCAGAGCTTAGCACTGTGCTTTGGCCTGAGGGAGTCTCCCTCTCTCAGCAGTAAAGCACAATTCTCCGTCAGGCACACTTGAAGCCATTTCAGCAGTGGCCACTTCACCCGCCTGTCTTCCAGGAGTTGCTTTTCTTCTTCCCTTGTGGTGAGGAGGACATGCGAGGACCTGATGCCACCCATGTAACTGGCACCTGCACAACCCTTCTAACTCTGGTGGCATGCCAGGTCCTGTGAGTCTTTGTTTTTTTTACTATTAAACTCGAATTGACCTTGAACTCTCAGCAATCCTCCTGCCTCGGCCTCCCAAGTGCTGGGATTATAGGAGTGCAGTACCATGCCAGGGCCTAATCTTATTTTCTTATAACCAGATTTTGTAGCTGTCCATATCTTAGTATTAGATTGTTCTGACAGCATTTCCCATGCTAGTTGGTGGCAAAGGATTGAACTTGTTTCTCTAATACAATAATTGTCCTGTCAGTTCAGACCTATTCCCTGCCTGTTGTAATGGTTTTTTTGTTCTTTTTAAGAACAATCCAGTTTTCATTTCCCAAGCCCAGTTCCTTCCCTTGAGGCCAACCACCCTTTTTTCCCAATGTTTCGTTTGGATTCTGGATGCTTTCAGCAGAAATGGTCCTGCTTCAATGTTTACATATTGCCAGATGTCTCTTCTTAAATCTGTTAGCTTGGAGTCATTAAAAAGTGAGCCTGGACACTCACCTGACTGTGGCTTCTAGCTAAGTATCAACTCTTCCCAAAATGCTGCTGTGACCTAAGTGCTATGGGGAGACACTGGTCCCAAATGCAGAACTGTGCTCTGTCAAGGAATGAAAGATCATGCGTCTGGCTCCGCTTCCTGACAAGCCACCAATGAACAAGTTATTCTTTTCTACTTAAGACCTTGCCCTTTCTAAAGAATATTAGGCTACCGCTAATGAAGCAGCATAGTCGTGTCTCAAATGACGCTGATAATAGAGCTGGAGAGCAAACTGTCAGTACAAGTAGAGAACACGTATTTTTCTGTGAAATCAGTTTCTTGAGGTCAGGGACCCCATTATCTTTGAATCCCCTTAGAAGCTCAGAAAATGGTGCATGGGATGACCGATGGGCTGAAAAAAAAACATGCTATGTTAGGAAGTATATCCCTCATTTTAACAATCAAAGGTTAAAGTATTATTTTTGACTGTCCATACCTCCTTATGGACCCCTCCAAGAAAACAAAAGACCTTAAAAGGATAAGCAGCTACCCCAAGATCTTATGGCTCTCAAGTGTCCAGGATAAGGAAATGACAGGATACAGCGTGACAATTCAGAAGGAGGAATTTTATCCACTGTCGGTTGTCTAGCCATGACTAGCAAGGACAACTGCCGTTTCTGAGTCTCCTTGGCTCTCAGCCCTGTGGAGTGATCTTCTCTGCCCAGTAACCTGTCATCCCTTCTCTTTGTGGTGTAGGTTGGCTATCAAGCAGGGAGCAATGGCCAGCCCCTTCCCTCACAGTACATGAACGATCTGGACAGCGCCCTGGTGCCGGTGATCCATGGAGGGGCCTGCCAGCTCAGTGAGGGCCCTGTCGTCATGGAACTCATCTTTTATATTCTGGAAAACATCGCATAGACAGGACTTCATTTTTTTGTGTTCCAACCCATTGCAACAGCAGTCATACCCAAATCATTTGCACTTTAAAACTGGAAGATTAAGCTTTTGTTAACACTATTAATGGGGGGAGGGTAGAAGAGGGCGGGAAGGGGTTGGGGAAGGGGTGGGAGAGGGCGTTAGGGGAACAGATGTTCCGTAATTATATGTCTTCTATGCATTGTCCACCAAGACCTGGACAGCTTCTGTTACTGCACAACGGTTATGCTATCTCTGCAGCTAATCCCCTTCTGTTACTGTCTAGACAAGAATCCTGCTCCTCTAAGTTACTATGGTCATGTGCTCAGAAATGCTCAAATGGGTACAACCTTCACCAAGGGTGGGTTGGGAGGGCAAAGGGAAAATAAACCATGAAATATCAGTTTTGCACTCTGTACAGAATTGGTGTAAAGAGGACAACTCCACACAGATTTGTCCCAGTTATATCACAGCTGTTTACCAAGTAGAAGTCACGCTCAGATTGTTTTTACCAGACTATTTTTTGATGTGAGTCAAATACCAAAGGGAGCCGCATCGGAAGACCGACCTCCACGGGGTCCTTGCTCAGTGTGAGTGAGGACACTGGCCCAGCAGAGCTGAGTGTCGCTTGCCATCTGCCCACGTGAAAGACACATATGAAACTGGGCTTTTGTGAATGCTGACAAAAGGCACAAAGACATTTTTAGTTACTAGGTACTAGAAATATTTTTAAAAACATTTTATTGGGAAACCATTTAAACTTCCAGGAAAGCTGCCAAGTATAAAAAACCCACTATGTAGTCTTCATCTAGATTCACTTACTGTTCACATGTAACATTCTGCCCCATGTACTTCACCCCTATAAAAAAATGGAAGCATTCAAATTGCATGTATTATGGCCCTTTTCCTCGATTTTGATGTTTGCTGTCTGTATGGAGAACCTTACGAAACTGTAGAAGTCCTCAATTTTAGTCAAGTTTACATTGATATATTTTAATCTGGGGTCAATCATGTCCTTTGTAGCATTCTCTCTCTCCCAGCAAACGTGCCTCAGAGCAGATACAGCATGTAGCCCTCATAACCTGCTGTATTTTTTATGTTATTGCTATCTTTTGTGACTAGAGTCCCCCCTCATCTGGTTTTGTAATAGAAAAATACCTCATTTTGAGTTTCATGTTTGGAGTCAGTTAATGCATTCTTGTCCAGAATCACTTGATAGCCATCTGCCTTGTACTGAGCTCATGAACTCTGATAACCTACCTGGTCGAGGTGTTGTCTACTTTCTCCAATACACTTTTCCCCCGAAATAACCAATATTAAGGTGAATACTTTTTGTTTAGACCATGTAAATACCTTGCTCATGAAAATGTCCCCTTAGATTTAGCATTCACTGATGTTTCATATCTGTACTGATACTTTACTGTAACACAAAATAATTTTTCAGCTCCAGGACTCTATCCATATTTACCAGCTTAATTTAGTAACTATAAATAGAAGCCCTTTCTTCTTTCCTATTCATTTTTTATTATGATCTTGTGAATTGTTTTTTTCAGTGGTTCTAATTTATTTTGGATCTTAAATCTCAGCTTTGACCTAATTGAGCACCTTCAAGCTAGTTCCTACATTCTTGTGATATCATCTATTTGTAACACTTTCTTTTCTAGCTTAAAAAGATGCTTTAGGCAAATCTTACACTTTTTCTCATCGCCTTGAAATCAGACATTTCTCCAAGGAGCCCTGTTTGTTTTAAAGGGAGTAGCACTAGAAACCAAGGTCTACTTTACCCAGGATAAACAACGGTATACTTCGATAACTTCTCTAAAAACTTATTTTGGACCTAGGTGTGGTAATGAGTGTCCGTTATCTCCAACTACTTGGGAAGCCGAGGCAGGACTATTAATTTCCAGGCCAGCTTAGACTACTTAGACCCTGTCACAAAACCTCAGAAGGGCTTTGAGTGTAGGTCAGTGGTAGAGTTGTTAGCTCAATCCCTAGTTCTGCATGGAAGAGAATTTATTCTGGACACAAACCAAATGGATTCCAAAGCCAGTTTAAAGAATACTGCTGGGGGGGGGGTAACTCTTGTCACCAGCATCTTCTGAAAGATGAGGACAGGCCATGCTGGAGTTAGTCCTCTGTTTTCAGGTGAAGTTCCTGGGTCCCATGGCCTGTGGGCCAATGAGGCCCCTTCCCAGTGGTGGAGCTGGGTCTACCACTCGGCACTGACAGATATGTTCAGCATAGTAGGTGTTTCCAAAGTCCTGACCTGGAAAACTTGACTGGGTTCATCCCTCCCTCTGTTAATTGAGATGAGTGTTGTATTTACAGCTGCCTTTCCAAAGGCATTGGCATTAGCAAGTACTGAGAACCGATACTCCCCATACTCAGAGTAATAGATCTTCTAAGTTTCCTCTAAACCCACCTGTCACCAGTGTTAGGATTGTGCCCACAGCCTGATGAGAATAGGTGAAGGTATATTTGGGGTCAATATCCAGCTTGGGTCTAAATACACCACAGCAGTTTGTCGCTTCAGTAGCTAGTCCTGTTTTCCTATAATTTATCTTCCTCCTCTGCTAAATCCATCTTGCTATTGTATATTCTTTCTTGTGGATCAAGGCAGGCTTTTTAATTCTCCCACTAAAGACAGTCTGTGGCCCTGTATAGTCAGGTCCATTCTCAAATGAATAAAATGTCCTTTATGTGTAGTAAAATCAACTTATGAGATTATATATAAAAACATCCAAGACTACTCTATTTTCCCTCATGTTTATCTTCGGTTTGATACAATGTATACAGTAAGAATTATATAAAGCAAAATGCTGAAGCATCACATTTCTAATCAGGCAAATTTTTCTAGATTGTGAACTTAAGTATTAAAAGCTGTAGCACTCCTCTTTAAAGAGAAACAGAATTGCCATTCTGGTAATTTATTAAATTTTTAAAATTATTGAATGCTTGCCAAATGCCAGGCAGTGTTTCTTCATTTGTTCTTATCAACATTTTCTGAGCAGCTGTTGGATTCCAAGGTGGTAGAGATAGGGAATTTTGCCAATGTACATTCCCATCTCCTATCTTCTCCCACCCACATGGCTCTTACTGGTGATCCAAAAGTTCCAAATAAATTTACCTCTAGGATCACCCGGGAAACAGTTTAAACATTTAACAGATTTCAGACAAGCAGCTGGCTACACATTGTTTCTGGAAATGATAGTGGTTTCTACTTTAAGGCTAAAATAGTAATTTAGATAATGGTCATGGATTTGTAGGGGTGGTTTTATAGAAGGACTAAGGCAGAACAGGAAAAATGATGCCCATCCTCAACCCTGGTAGCTGAGGCCCAGAAAGGGGAAAGAGTCCTTTGTGATGGGGTGGACCAGGTGCCAGTCCCAGACTCACTGTTCTGACCTGCCAGGAACTGACCTGAAAGGGCAAGGCCTCTTAGGAGATGTTTCCGATATCGGGAAAAAGAGCTCTCAAGATTTGGAAGCAACCATGTAGGTTTGAGAATGGTGCCATGAAAAAGGAAAAATGTTAGTGTCACAAGGAATCTTTCCCCTAATTGTCAGCAGTTTCTTCTACATTCAGTTCCATAATTGACAAGTATGTTGTGCATTACAACAAAGAAATTTAAACTGTAAAAATGATTCAGGTCATGCCTACTTCCCAACTGTACATGGAGCATCTCCAGTGTTTGGTTACAGTATCTGGAAGAATCTTAGGACAACAGGAGGCTGGGCACCCCCCCCCTCCCCACTACCAAGGCAAGCCTTTGCTCCAACAAAGGCCCTTTAAGAGCCAGTCTCCAAGTCCAGTGGGTAGCTTTGTTTTCCTCAGTCAGCTCTGAGTTTTTGTTTTTAAAAAGAGCAGAGAAGCCCACTGAAACCAAATGTGTTACAAAAGAGTCTTTGGAGCCATAAAAAAAAGTTCTATGTAAACATTTCCAGTACAGGCTTGAGTCCGGCTTGTCAGAACCTTTGCAGATCAACCCAGTGGACCTTCATCAGTAAGTTCTGCGTTGGACACAAACCATCAGGGAAATCTAGGCTGGGTTGTCTTTGATGCTGATGACCCTCTGCGTTCTAGGTCACTGCTTGACAGAGATGTGGGACTTTAAGTAGATGTCAAGTCTGTACACTGAGGAAGTTTTGGTAGCTCACTCTGACAGGTAAGTAATGCTGATGACCCTCTGCGTTCTAGGTCACTGCTTGACAGAGATGTGGGACTTTAAGTAGATGTCAAGTCTGTACACTGAGGAAGTTTTGGTAGCTCACTCTGACAGGTAAGTAAGACTGATCAGTGAGCTCCCGGGAAAGTTCCTAGTCTGCAGTTCCTGCTGTTACTACTAAAAGCTCTGCTCTTAAGGGAAGTATGTTGTCCCTACAGAAGTCACAAAAGCCCAAACCCTGAGCTGTCCTTACACAATAATGATCAGTCAGCTGAATTTATCTGCTTAACTTACAGCCTTTTACAAATAATGTTTTGTTGAAAGTAATGCTTCAAAAGGGATGCATTTTTCTAAGTAGACTACTAGAAGGTCTGAATATTGAACTTATTAAAATCACAAATCCTTTTACCACTTCCATCCCTTTAGAAAAGCCAAAGGAAAATTTCTTGAAAAGAACTGAGGTACGCAGCCAAGGCCTCCCCTTTGAAAAGAACTGAGGTACGCAGCCAAGGCCTCCCCTGCTCTCAGAGAAAGCTGCAGCAGCAAGTGTGACTGCTGCTCCAGCTTGGAACAGTGCCAGGGAGCAGGGCTTTTGTTTAAGACTGATGATTTACATGTGTGTAGACTGTAAAGTCCCAACGATGACTTAGGCCTATTTTCTTAAATAAAAATTGGCTACATCAATTTTTATATTTATATATAATATATATTTTCCTCCCCAGTTAATCTTTCATCTTAGGTACGTGGACCAAACCCAAGACCAAACCTTCTCCTTTATCCCACCAAGTAGTACCAAAAATAACCTTCCTCTTCCATAGAGCCCACGGGAAGCAGGAAGGCCAGTGCAGCAGCTGTCAGGACAAAGGCACAGGCAGAGCTGGGGGAACTGAGTCGGGGGGACAGGCTGCAATCAGTGGCTGAGTCACGGGCCCTGCCTCCCCCGCTCCCAAGCAGGGAAGGATCCCGATCACCCTCGAGCTCTCCCACCCCTTACAGTTATATCTTTTAAAGGCACATCCAGAAATGGTGCAACTGGGGTCCGGGTAAGCTATACACAGTTGCTGTGTAGAGGTTAAGGGGCTGTAGGACGCCATGGCACAGAGCAACAAGGGTGTCCTTGCCTTTGCCCTCATCTGGGGGAGGAGGCAGGGGAATGCTGGAACCCCGCCTGCTTCCGTGGTCAGTAGGGCATATCCTTAACAGGTCTTTGGTGCTTGTGTAGCAGCATCTCTTATGACAAAGGCTTCCACAGACAGCAAAGCTAGGAAAGCAAGTTCCTGTACACAGCCGCCAGCAGATCCTCTCCCAGGGTGGACCACCTGCTGCACAGGGCACAAAGCGCAGGTAGGTCAGTGTGTTTTACCCGGGACCAATCGGCCTTGGACAGTCACTTTTCTTCCCCAGTTCTACTGGACAACATGAAAAACTCAGTCCCCAATTCGCTACCCAAGAGGTCTGCCCGCTCGTCTCCTCAAAGACGAAAGCCCAGGCTTTCTCCCAGGTGATGGCCCGAGTGAGCAAAGCCAGGGCAGAGGCTCCGAGGGCTCTGAGAGCCACTCACCTCACAGGCCTCTGGGCTCCAGGACCAGCCAGTTGTCTGTCACTGTCTGCATGTCTCGGCCACTCAATGGCTCCCGCAGCCTCACCTTCACCTCCAGCTTCCCGCCAGTGGGCTTCCTTCCATCTAGGACCTGGGAGAATAATGAGAAGGAAGATGGTAAATGGGGATGGGGCGCGGGCCAGCCCTGGGGTCCCAGGAGAGGGAAGCTGCAACACCTTAGTATTAACATGAAGTGTGCGTCTAAGGACGGCCCTGCCCCATGTTGTGTGTGGGGGCTGTTTTGGGTTGTCTTTTAAAGCAATCTCAATCTCGAGCATCAGTGCTTTGAAGAGATGAGAAAGTTAAAAGCTCAACCCAGTTTTGCTGTCAATTTCCATGGTAACTCTTGGGAGAAGCACTGGCTTTAAGAAGCACCTATAAACCAGAGCCCAAACCCTCACTTTATTGCTGGCCCAGGGAAAAGCAGGTGACTGTGGTAGCCTAAGAGTTCCTTCCTTCCTTCCTCCCTCCTTTTAAGCAAGAGGGGGGCAGTTGGAGTACAAAAACAGACAGGCCCCACTTCAAAACAGCACCCCAGGTGGGCAGGAGGCAGAAGCCTACAAAGGCTTCAGTAAGGAGTAGCCCCTGGCTCTCCCTAGGGCATACTGTATATACTAAGAAGGCCACCCCCTCCTCTAACCTAACTTTCTCCATCTCTCCCAGGAATTTGTAATCCTAAAAGTTCATGAGAGCTCCAAGACCCACCTAGGGGACCATTATCTAAGCACAGAGTCAGTCTCAGTTCCTGAAATATATACCCTGTCATGAAATATATACCTTGTTAATTTCGGTTCTGGAGCTTACTTTACTTCATGATGCTAGACAATTGTCCCAACCATTAACCCTGACCCTAGAAGCCTGGAATTCTGTGTGCCAAGCTGACAACAGATGTCAGACTCGCTAGTGTCCCTCACCTATCACACTTATTCACTTCAGTGGCCCAGAGTACTGTGGGAGTAGTATAGCTACTTCCTAGCTGTGGAGGACATTGAAATTTCTCAGGTTTTCTCAACCTTTTTCATCTGTGAAGAGAGGACACCATAGCACCCCATGGATAATTTTAAAATTAAGTCACAAGCCTAGACTCTGATTAACAGACTGTCATTCCCCGAATATCTGTGGTGCTCTTAGCAAGTTCTCTGGCTTGTCACCCTCATACCTCCACAATCTCTCTGATCTCACACACATTCTCCAGCTGCTCCAACTTCAGGTGTGCTGTGCCAACCAGCTTGTCACTTCTGAAGAAGGATCTGGAGAACCAAGAGGCAGGAGAGATTATACTGGGCAGGGAAGGTGAGAGTGAACTAGCTGAACCCAGCGTGGAAAACTGAACAGCAACAGGGGCAGAAATGCCGTTCCTCCCACCATACTGTGTGACTAACAGGAGCCTCACCCTTTGTGGAAGATTTCCAACTTGATTCCTTTGTTCTGGATCACCCTCCTGAAGCCCCGGTGGTTTCGGTTGATGTTTAATTTGAAGACTTGATCAAACTCTGCAAGAGGAGGAGAAAGCAAGGACAGGTGACACAGAGGCTCAGGGGAGGCTTCCACTCTAGATCTCCCTGCCTGCAGCCCAGGCTGTCTGCCACAGGACGAGGTAGGTGTACAGCCCGGAAGCAGACGGCTTTTGTATTTTTAGTAGACATGGGTTATACCAAAATGGAAAGGGCTGAGAATTTGGAGTGAGGATTTCTGCATCCCCTTTCTATCATATGAGTTCCTAGGCAAGTCCCTTTACCTCACTGAGCTTCAGTTTCCCTAATTACACACGAATATTAATACCACCTTTATTTCCCAAGATCGGTAGACAAAATTAAGACTGTAGATCTGAAAGCACTCTAGATACACAAGTGCTTCTCACTGAGTGTGAAAGGAGCCCTGGGTGGCGCTCACCTGGGGAGTTTGTGTTCTTCACCACAGCAGTTTTGCCTTTTTGTGCCTGGTCCTAAAGCAATAAGAGAGAAAGGTAAAGAGAAGCTGAGAACAGGTGTGCGGAGCCAGGAACTCTGTGCTGAGTCAGCGTTCTGGGAAGAGCCCCCTGAGGAAATAGGCTGAAGAGTCTTTAAACTCTTCCCCTTAATACAGGCCTTCTTGCAGTGCAAGTTTGGGTTCAGGGGACCCTAATTCTACCTGAGACTCACTGAGTTAGGGTAGTGAAACTCAAACCGCACAAAAGCATCCAAGTCATCAGGGGTCACCCCTGTGAGGAAGGAAGGGAGTTGATCAGAGAGAGGAGAGGCCAGATGGCAGGGAAGTGGCAGAGGAGCCAGACAGGGTTACCTGGAGGGGCTGGGAGGTTCATTCCCCGGACAATGATCAGATGCATTTCTGTGCTGTTAAGTTCTGAGAAGATCCTACAGCCAAGAAGAATGAAGAGAGCTTGAAATGAAGGGAAGCAGTAGAACCTGCCCCCTTTCTAGTGCCTGCCTGTCCAGCTGAGTGGGCCCAGAGGAGGCCCACGCAGCTGACTGTTGGTCCAGAACTCTTCCCACAGTTGCCACCCGCGTCCTCCCCCCCCCCCCATGCCCTATGGCCTACAGCACTGGAAAGTCTCACTAAAGACCCTGCTCTCCCCCACTCCAGCCCTATCCACACACAGCCACGTCTCCCCTAGGCTCTGGCACCTCACAGTCTGGAACGTCTTCAACTCAAAGTGGTGGCTGGGAGGGTCGAGGCCCTGAGCCTGGGCCAACTGCAGGATCTCCAGCTGTTTCTTGCGGTCCTCAGCGAGCTTCTCAAACCTGACAGGGATCCGTATACACCTCAGCATGCCAAGGCTTGTTGCTGCTCCCCACCCAAGCTCTGGCCACAGCCTGTGCACTCACCGGGTCGTCTCAGCCACATTGCCCTGGTGCATGAACTGCTTGGAGAACAGCAGGCACTTCTAGAAACAGGGGCCCACGTGACTCCAGTGCCAGAGTAGGACCTGCCTTTGGTGGCCTACAGGCCTGGGCTCTCAAAGTACCAACTTCCTCTCTGGCCTTCCCCCCAAAACATGCCGGGTCCTATTCCCAGACCCCACTCCATCTTTCTGCCTGTACTTTGTTTCCTCTGACAAGTCATTCATGTTTCACTTAAGCAAACTCCCGTTCTTCCTCCCAAATCTAATTCAAACGTTTCTGATGGCAGACTTCTCAAAAAAACAGGCAGCAATTCAGAAGGGTGCACACGCAGCAGTACGTACATATCTCTTTTCCCCCATCCATAGTCTTTTTCCCCTTGACTTTAGCTCAACTTTGCAACTACCCTGAGAGGCAGGTACTGCCATTCTATCTTACAGATAAAGGAATGGTTATTCAGACAGGGCAAATGCCCTGGCTCAGTAACATGGCCCACAGGTGACAACCAGAATTAGAATTTAGGTCTGCCTACGTGGAGGCCCACCTGTCTCTACAGGGAAGGGCTGAAAGAGACAAGTAGCACACTGACCTCATATTGCTCCAGAAGCATTTTTTGTAGCTGAGCGTATACCTCCTCAGCCTTCTGGGAGAGCCGGAGGTCCTCGTGGTGGATGAGGATGAAGTCGCTCTCTTCATCCGTCAAGGGGGAAGGGACCTGCCCAAGTCACAAGGGCCCTCAGGCCCTAAGAGTCAGATTACTCCTTTACTGGGCTGACAAGGGCAGAAATCCAAACTAAATGTTTCCTCACACTCCACGACCTCTAGTGATGGGCACTCACTGCCTCCCATCTACCTCCAGGATGTAGGAACTCTGCTTCCACTGGCCTTTCCCCTGCCTTGTCCTCCCTGGCAGGGGAGCCCCCTTCTCTTCCCCTGTACACTCCTGGGCCATGCAGGAGACAGGCAAACAGCCACGTCCCCTTCTTCTGAGGAGCTGCTCCATGTCCCTTGTCTAAGAAGGGCTGGTGCCCGAGAAGGTGGAACTCACCTTTGACAGATCAACAGGTCGGCCGGCTCGGGCCTGGGTGATCTGAGCTTCCAGACCCTTGGCTACCCGCAGGTGGGCCTTAGCCTGCTCCAGGTCTTGCCTGCGCTTTGCCTGCAGAGCTGCTCGCTGGTACTGTAGCTTCCGTGCCTCCAGGAGTGCTAGCTGCTCCCGCACTGGAGGGGCAGGCTAGTGGTTACAGCCAGGCTTTGTGAGACCCTCTGCTCCTCCAACCGGTTCGTCCCTGGCTCACCAGCTGGAGTCAATGACTCCCTAGAACTTGCGGCCTTGGGTTCAGGCTGGGCTTGGGATGAAGGAGACAGAGGCTGAGCTGGCTTCTTGGTTCCTGGAGCCTGGGCTGAGGGCTGAACCTGCAAGTGTCACAACATTGCTTCCCAGCTGCCCTGCAGCAGCATCCAACCCCAGACTCTTCTAAACCTGTGCTCATCTGCTGTGTGGCCTGAATGCCTAACCCCCAGGGCCCCACAAGGTCCCAGAGCTAAAAGCCTCACAAGCTCTCTGGTCCACTCTCCCCAACAGGAAATAGGAGGGTACTGGGTAGGGTAAGAGGCCAAAACTGGCTTCAAATGACAAACACCCAGCTCTGCCCTAGCCAAGTTTTTTCTCTCCGTCTGGGGAAGGAAAACTACTGGGTTTCTCAGTATGGACTACGGGGGCTGCTTTACCTCTCAGCTGCCACTTCTCCCCACCACACCCCGCAGTCTTGGGCTCTCAGCCAGACCTCATCCTCATCTTCGTCTGCCGATGCTGTACCCTCTGAAGCAGCTAATTTTTGGGCAGCTGCCAAAGCTGCTGCCACTGAATCCTCATCATCCACAGAGGGCTCCAGCCCAGGGATAGGGGGAAATCCTGTGAAGAGACGGGATGGGGAGAGGATGCAGCACTCATGGGGACCTGAAGGAGGCTGCCCTTGGTCCTAACTGAGCATGGCAGGTAGAAGACTCACCCAGGGTGGAGTCAGAGACAGAAGTTTCTCCCCCACCCCTTTCAGGCCCAGAGACCCCTCACAGAGACCCAGCCCCCCACACCTGGAGGAACAGGCAACTCGGCAAAGTCCACTTTCCGTCCTGCTCGGTGCGCACGGATTGCATCTTGATATTGCTGCACAGGAAGGAAGCGAGGGAGGGACTCCTGCCGAGCTGGGCTGCAGCAGGCACACCCACCACAACAGAGAAGGGGGGGCAGCAGCCCTGGGAGAAAGTCTCAAGGTAGCAAGTGCTCAAAAGGAAAGACTTGGAGACCAGAGCAGCAGAAGCAGGAGAAAGAGCTGGCCAGGATGCAGCCAGAGCAGGGCAGGGGACTGCGCGGCTATGGCCCACCTTGGCAATGCGCTCATGCATCCGGGCCTTGCGTTCATCCCCGCTGGCCCGGGCCTGGGTGCCTGCCTCTCGGTACTTGTTCAGCCTTTGCTGCAAGGCGTCCAGCACTGTTGGTGTCTCTGCAGGGGTCACTTAAGAGGGGACAGAGGGAAGGGATCAGTTCTGCCTGTCCCTCCCCAGGTTCCCGCTCCCCAGTTGTACCACTGGGTCCTACCTGGGGCTGGTGGGATATCTGAGGCCATCACCGGCTGTACTTGCTCCACTGCGGGAGGTAGGACTAAAGGTGCTTCGTGAGCCTGAGCAACCTGGAAGGAGGCCTTCAGGTCTGGGGGCCCAAAGCAGCGTGTAGGCAGCGTGCCTTTTGGGTCTAACCTGACAGTCCTCCCAGCCCCACCTGACCAGGCACCCGACAACGCCCACACTAACCCGCAGGTGCTGGGGGAATGGCGCTCAGGTCCACAGGTTGCCCCTTCTCCAGGGCTTCCAGGACAGCACCAAATTGCTGTGGCAATGAGAAAAGAAGCTGTGGACATAGGTCCTGAGAGCTGGGCTGGAACAGCTCGCCCGCGGGCCAGCTCCCTCTCAGAGCCTTCCCTTCGCCACCTATGAAATGCAGCAGGATGAGACACAGTGGCCCCAAACCCGATGTCATACCTTCCCAACCCTCATGAGCTCTCTGGCATGATCCAGCTCTCCAGCTCGCTTGGCATTGAGGGCAGCCACTTTGTACTCTCTCTGACGCACCACCAGCAGGGCCCGGGGGTCTGCATCCCCATCTGGAGAGGAAGTGACGCCAGGACTGCCCAAGGGGCTGGACTTGGGGTGGGAGGCATTGTCTGTAGGAACAAAAGGCCCCCCAGAGGCTGCCCTGAGGACACGCTGGCAAAGGTGAGTGAGGGCAACAGGCAGGATTTGGGTCTTCAGATACCTGGCTCCAAGGCAGGGGGAGCAGGGGCATCTGCCTCAGGGGTCCTGTTGTCTGTTTCCTGGGATGCGGGGGGCCTCTTGCCTAAAGCCACTGGAGGTGGGATCTCCTCCTCATTGACCTTCCTGCCCTTCCTCACAGCAGCTAGCTGCAACTCCAGAGTCTGAGGGAGAGAACCAGTCTAGAAACCTAGAAGCCATCTCAGCCTGGACCCTGCTTAAAGACTGGCTAGGGATCTATCACCCCGCAGGCCTGGTGGGGAGGCCTTCCTTCCACTGTGCAGTCTTCTGCTTCCCCAAAGCCTTCTTCCCCCAGCCCTCCTTCCAGACCTGCCCCGTCACCTTCAGGCCTCGCTCACAGCGCCTGGCTTTGGCCGCTTCACCTGCCTCCTTGGCACTAGCCGCAGCTTCTCGGTAATTGCAGATCCGTTCCTCCAGCAGAGCCTGCAGCCCCCGGGGCCCTCCAGCCTGCAGATACTTCAGCTCAGGGCTGGGCCACTCCACAGCCAGCTACGCCCTTGCCATTCTCTCCCTGTGAGGAAGCTGCCCCAGAAGACGGAGCTCTGGGACTCCAGGAGAAAGAAAAGCCTAGAGCCCCATGGTATGAAGCAAAGGTCCACTGGGGAGGCCAGAGGCCAGGTCAGGGGCAAACACAGGCCCAGTCTATCAATGGAAGCCAAGACATGACTTCAGGGGGTGGTGTGGGAGAACAGAGAGGCCTTTGAGGCTGGCCAGCCACAGGAGGTTCTCGTGCTCAGTTTCTACTTGGGCCTGGAAGAGGGTTACTGTGACTGCTGTGCAAGCTTTGCAGCATGCATGGTGACGTGGACACAGGGGGCATCAAAGGCACACAGGGTCCTCCTCCGGTGGCTACCTGAACCGCTGGGACTGACGCAGCCAGCACTGGAGCTTCAGTGTCTTCCTGTACTTTCTCCTCCTCACAGAGGTCTGGACTAGCTGTCTCACTGCTGTCCAGTGGCCCAGCCTCGTCATCTTTACCCAGGACCTCCTGCAACTCATTCTGGGAAGACACAACAAGCCCTGAGAGCTTTGGCCACACTCACAACAGGTCCTGAAAGGTCTCCCCCAGTATTATTTCCAAATGTCAGAACGTCTATGCACTCCCTTTTACAAAAACTTTTCTTTAATCTGACCAATGATAGCTTTGAAAACAGTGAAAACATCAAACTGTGAATCTCTGACTGCACAGCTCAGACCAAAGGTCAAAGAAGACAAATCCAGCACTGCATAGCCCAGAAAGAGGTCCAGAAGGGCAGGGTTCCCACTCAAAGACAGAGACACAGACAACCCCAGACCTTCTCTTTACCACCCTCTCCCCCACCAGGCCCCAGCTTGGCCACCAGCCTGGCAGACGCACCAGCAGATCTGCATCCTCCTCCAGACCTTCCTCCTCCTCCTCTTCCTCCACATCCCGCATACAGTCTGCCGCCAACTTCTCAATGTGGGCCATGGGGAGAGGGACTGGGGAACAGGGTGAGAGGTCAGGACACCAGGAAGGCCAAGGTAAGTAAATTGACAGATATGCCTGAACAGAAAGTCTGCTTCCTTCCTACAGCAAAGTCCTACCCAGGAAACTATTCTTCCTTTATGACCCAGCTCAAAAGACACCTGTCAGGGACACTTCCTGACCTGGCACAAGTAACAAGTCAACCCCTCTCTCTTCATTTCTAATAGTTACTCATGAATGTATCCATCTATTCTCCAAGCATCCTTTTCATATTTGTAAAGATTTCTAGAGTCCATCTGAACTTTGCTGCAGTTCTGCAACATAGATAATATTGTATCAATTTTATATGGCGATAAACTGGGAACTAAGATTAGCAATTCTCTTACCACTGAAATTCTACTAAGTGTTAGAACCAAGGTTCATACCCAGATTTATCTAAAGTCAAAAGCAGGGCCCGATTGTGCACCCAGTCTTCTCACTGTTCACTCAGGCGCACACAGAAGGGTAATGTTTCTCTCTGAAGGGTCCTAGTTAGAAGTGAGGAAGTTCAGCATCTCCAACCCTCAGTTTTCCCAAGCCCAAGACCTCTATCCTGCACACTGTTTGTGTGATACAGTGCATGGGAACATAGTATGTGCCTCATTGTGTCTGTCCTGCCTGGGCCTTTACAGCCCACCTGACCCTAGCTAGGGCTAAAGACAGTGACTCAAGTCAGAAAACCAGAGCTGTCCACAGGGGAGGTACAAGGTACAAGCTCGACCTCTTGTGGAACAGCTGAAGGGACAGGGGTATTGGGAGGGATCTGGCTGACTCCTCCAAACTGTGAAGCAAGGACCCTCTACCACTGATCTGTATTTTCTAGTCCCAGTACTGAGCCTGGCCCAGATCAAAAACTCACCCTGCCCCTTGGGTGCTGGCTTCCTGCTTGCGGTCCCTGCTTCCCCGGTGAGGGCCAGCAACTCAGCTTCCAGGTCCCCATCATCTTCGGCCTCATCCATCCCAAGCATCATATCCTCAGGGCTGAACTCCACAAAGAGCCCCAGCTGACAGCACAGAAGCTTTCTTAGGACTCACACAGTGAGGCAAGGTAGAGCTTAGCCCCAGGGCCAGACAGGGGCCCGAGTGTCCCACTCAATGGCTCCTTCACTCTTCGAGGACCATTGTGCAGAAAGGGAAGCTGAGGCCTGCAACATTACTCCCTGGGAATCCTATCTCCATGGTGACTATGAAGAGCCCAGAAAGACTACAGTGCCATTATTACTAACAGTAATAACAGCAACAGTTGTTGCACTAGTCACCATATTCTACATGATTAGTTAATGGGCACAGTCCTGCACAGCAGGTCCTAGTTCTCTCTAATTGCAAAAAAAAAAACCCATACATAAAGTGAAAGTAACCACCCTAACGTTTTTTGGGTTTTTTTTTTTTTTGCTTTTTTGCAGTACCAGGGATGGAACTCGAGCCCTTGTGCGTCCAAGGTTGGCACGGTACACATGAGCTAAATCCCTAGCCCCATCTTAACCAATTTTAAATTAGAGCTCAGTGGCAACAAAGTGTGTTCACACTGCTGTGCTACCTTCACCATCATCCATCCAGAGCCTCTGCATGTGGCCAAACTGAAACTCTGTACCCATTAAACACTAACCCCTCCAATTCCCTCTTCCATTGTCCTGTAACTAGTCTGTGTCCATTAATTTGGTTATTCTAAGTATGGGGTCCTATTTTTTACCCCAGTGCTCAGAGCTAAGGCAGCCTCAGAAATGATATAATTGAAATCACAGTCTTTGGGTCTCTGCCCTTGAGTCCACCCTCCTCCCTCAGCTTTTTTAAAACAATAAAAATCAGGCTGGGGATTAACTCAGTTGTTCCAGCACCACCCTCAAAAGTACAAGGTCTTGAGTTCAATACCCAGTAAAACGATAAAAATGGACTAAGTCTAAGAACCTGGGCTCAGAAGAAATGAAATGAAGGCAGAGAGCCAGAAAACAGCCCCTAATCTCCCGCTCTGGTGGCAGCCTCTGTCCCCAAGCAGCAAGGCCTTCCCTCTGGTAACACCCCTCAAGCACTGACATTCTTGGCTGGCAAACCAAAGGTTGCCCCAGATGAGGAACCTCACAGCACTGAGGTCCCATCAGTACATCTTCAACTTCAGAGGCTTCTGAGCCCTCCAGACCACTTAGAAGGGAGTTCAGGACACCTCACCCTAACTGTGTGGCAGAGTCTAGTCAGAAGGCTCTTGGGGGCACTGCTCAGACTCTGGACTGGCAGGTAAAATCACACAAGTGACTCATTCTGACCCAATTCGCCAAGCACTTTGGGGCGTCCACTCCGAACTGCCCAGTGGTAAAGGAGGCTATGTTCATACCTGCTTGGCAGCCGCTACACCCTGGCCACTGGCCTGAGGGCCCTTCCGAGGTCTTGGCCCTGGCATCTCGGCAGCCTAGATACCTATCAGGTGGGGAGTGGAAGAGATTCAGAACAGACTAGGGGCCCTGCCCCCAACAGTGGTACCTGTGGGAAGGTGTGTCAGTGACCCCCACAGTCGCAAAGCTTTACTCCAATGGGTGAATCGCCATCAATGTTAGATCTAGGCCACTGAAGCCACCAACATGGAGGATGGAAGGCTGGGGGCCAGCTGTCGGCGTGCTGCCCAGGGAATGAGTGTAGACACACAATGCTACCGACTTGACTGACCAATGCAGAAGAAGGGAGAGTCGGAGCAGCTCTAGGTGTAGGATGGGAAAAGGGCTGGGTAGGATTTGGAAGCGATTAACCCAGGGAAGTCCACTCTGGAAGCAACATGTGACTAAATTTAAATTCAAATTAATGAAAAGTGCAGTTCCTCAGACAAACCAGACCCATTTCAAGTGCTCAATACCCACGCGTTGCTATGGCTACCACGGGACGACACAGGCACAGAACAGGCTTCTGGGTCAGCTCTACACTAGAGAAGCTGTTCGCGGACCTGCACGGCAGATGATGCTAGGCCCGGAGAGGGGCAAAGCTAACCAGACCCACGGACAGACCACTGCTGACGAGGGCGCTGCAGGTGCAATGGGTTCTCATCGACGCAGACTTAAAAATCTTCAAGGTGATGCCTGTGCTGAGTCATTAAGGCTCAAGAAAAAAGGGGATGAATCCCTGACACCCGTTCCGAGGCGAGGAATCTGTCTGCCCAGTGAAACCAAAGGCCTGGTACCCCTGAGGCATAAACCAAACCGTGCACAAAACAGAAATCGTGTAAGCTAAGACAGAAATGTGAGCAAAGGGCCAAAGAGAACCTTCCAGCCTAAAGAAATCTGAACACTGACAGTGGGAGAAGTGGAGGCTGCGGCCGGCGTTTTGGGGGGCCTCCCTGGGGCTACGGGAAGGTAAATCCTCAGGAAACGCGGGGCACGGAGCTCGGACGGGGCGAGGGTGACAGCGGGACGAGGCGAAGCTCCGGGTTGAGAAGTGCACTGGGCCGGCGCAGGGCGGGCGCTCTGGAGGACCCTGGTGTCAGCTTTCAGTGACCAAGTAGACCGCGGGGTGCCAGGGCTCGAGGCTAAGGCGGGCTGAATCAGGCTCTGCAGTCGGCGGCTGCGGTGTGGTCCGGCCCGGGCTCGGGCATGCAGGGCGGTGGGATCCGCAGCGAGGAAGCCCACTCCCGCGTGGCGGGGCATAGCGCCCGGCCCTGCCCAAGCCGCCTCCATCTCCCCGGCCGGCCCCAGGTTCCCCATGTCTGGGAGATGCGAACCCATACCTCGCGGCGAATCCGGTCCGAACCCAGGCCTTCTCCCGCCCGGCACCGCCCTCCGCGGTAGCGGAGTAGGCAGTGACCGGAAGCATCCGTCCGCGGTCGCTCGCACCCAGCACGTGACCCACGGGGCGCAGCGCGCCTGCGCATGTGCGAGGCGGGGCTCTGCCAGGTGACTCCCGGGTGAGGTTCGCGGTGCGCAGGCGCCTTCGGGCAGTAGTGCGAGACCTGATTGGAGCTGGTCCGGCCCAAAGGCAGTAGGCGCGTCCCTCCTCGCCGAGCGTTGGCTCGGCCTGGCTCTGAGCGCCCGCCCACCGTGCCGCTACCCTTGGACGAGAGTTAGGGGCGAGCAGGCGATCCTGTGGCGCTTCATCCCCAGGTCTTCCGGGTCGGAGGGCAGGGCTTGCCACAGCCCTCACGGTAGACACTTGAATGTCAACTTGCCTGGCTGCTGGGCCGGGTGGAGGAACAGCCGCGCCTAGAGATACTGGCCTGGCATGGAGGTTCCGGCCTGTGATCCCAGGCTGGAGAGCGCGAGTTCTAGCCCAGTCCAGCCCGAGCGACGCGGAGACCCGGAGCAGAAAACAAGCAAACAGAAAGACGGGATGTAGCTCAGTGTTAAGGGTCAAAGTTCAGCATCCAACACTCAAGAAGGGTGGGTGGAGATTTATTACTAAATTCTTACTCCCCTTTTCCGCCGTAGTGGCGAATGAAATGAAATGTGACTACACTGGTTTTCTGAACAACTAGTGAATCTTTTTTTTTTTTTTTTAGTTCAGGCTGGATCTGAGTTCACTATGTAGCCCAGGCAAGCCTTGAACTCAGCAATCCTCCTGTCTCTGCCTCCCGAGTGCTGGGTTTACAGGCGTGAGCCACCACGTCCGGCATTGTGGTATGCAGTGTTAATTGTTGGTGGGCGTGTCTCCACACCCAGCATTATATGTGGTTACCAGGGTTCGAACTCAGGACCTTGCGCTTGCGAGGCAGGCGCTAGAACCACTGAGCTAACCCTCCGGTCCACAACTAATGAATCTTAGCCCATGCTGTCACGCAGGATGGTCGTTATCCCCAGAAGAGAGGCTAAGGAATCCTTCAGCATCAGCAGACAGGCTCTTCCAGCTAAAAAACATGGCCACCTCCCTCACTGCCTTTGCCTTAAACTTAGGTTTTGACAATTAGTGATTACCAGGTCTTCCAATTTCTTAGGACAGTCTTTTGGTTTTTCCTTGGGTGTCTATGTGATACTAGTGTATTTTGGGATAGGGTCTGGCCAAGTTACTAAAACTACGAAGGCTGAGCTGGAACTTGAAATCCTCTTGTGTCAGCCTCCCAGAGTGCTAAAATGACTTGTGTCATCACGCTCAGCCTTCCCAACTACATGTTGCTTTTGACATCTGAGGATAAGCTTCACCACTTTTGTTGTTTTGTTTTGTTTTGTTTTGTTTGAGACAGAGTCTCGCTTTGTAATTCAGGCTGACCCCTTGAACTCAAAACATAGCTGGCATTACAGAAATGAACCACCACATGCCCGCTTTTTTTTTTTTTTTTTTAACTTTTTGTTTTTTATATAGTTCAGGCGGCCTTGAACTCTTTATGTAGCCCAAGCTGGGCTCAAATTCACAGGAATCCTTCTGCCTCAGCCTCCCAAGTGTTGGTATTACAGGTGTGCCCCTACACCCTGCACTATTTTTATCGAAGTTTCACTTCCATATTCTCTTCTCTAATTTAAAAAAAAAATTTTTTTTTCTTGAGACAGTCTTGCTTTTTACTTCAAGGTGGCCCAGAACTCACTATGTAGCTACAGCAGACTTCAAACTCACAGCAATCCTCCTGCCTCTGCCTCCCAAGTGCTGGGATTATAGGCATGAGCCACCACACCCACCATTGTTGTATGTGGTTACTGGGGATTGAACTTGGGACCTTGAGTTTGCAAGGTTGATGCTGAAACCACTAAACTAAATCCCTGGCTCTATTTTCAAATTTTTGTAAGAAATGTTTTAAAATACAACGACACACAACATTTTGCATTTACTGGTTAGGGTGCCAGCTCCTAGGTCTGTATTTTCTTTGGATCTAGAGGTTTTCTAAGGTTTTTGTTTGGTCTTTTTAGAAATACTGTGATGATTTCTATAAGTGGAGCAGTGGTTTTATAGAACCTTTCTCCCTTTATTAGGGTTTGTGTGATAATTTCCTTACCAGTAGATTCAGGCCACACATTTTCAGGTGAGGTTTTTCTGTTTCATAGCAGGCTTTAGATGGCTGTCTGTCCTGTTTTTGGCTTCTATATTACGACAGTTATTTGCAAAACTATACAAAAATCCTGAGGGGCATACCTATAATCCCAGCACTCAGGAGACTGACGCAGGAGGATCATTATTAGCTCAAGACCAGCCTGAACCACATAGTGAGATCCTTTGTCAACAGACTCCCCCCCTGCCCTCCCCCCCAAAAAAACAAAACAAAACAAAACAAAAAAACCCTGGGGAAGTCTGTGTCTAGAGATTAATCACATCTCTTTACCGGATTTATTGTTAGGCATTTTTCATTTTCTGTGCCATTTATACCTTATATATTTAAAGATGTTTTATAAGTGGTACCTATTTGTAAAACTTATAGCCATTTGTTGCTAGACATTACTTACTATATTATTTCTAATAATTTCATAAATTCAGTTTTGTTTCATATTCAAAGTTTAAGGCATGTAACGCCACACAAAATTCTTTAACCTAACTGTCCAGTTCTTTCTCAAGGCAATCTGCATAACTAACTTTTTTTTTTTTTTGAGACAGGGTCTCACTTTGTAGTTCAGCCTGGCTCTGAGCTCACTATGTAGCCCAGGCAAGCTTTGAACTCAGCAATCCTCCTATCTGCCTCCTGGAGTGCTGGGATTATAGGCGTGAGCCACCACACCTGGCTGCATAACTAATTTCATACAAATTCTCCCAGAACTATTTTATATAAATACAAGTAAACTGTGCACATATATTTATGTACATGAGAACATGAAAGAATAGCAGGGATAATAACAAATAAATGCTACAGGAAGGACAACTGTGTAACTGTTTGAATATCTGTATTATTTATAAACCTCCCAACAGGGAAATAACAAATTATTTAATGAAACATTGCAAAACATAATAGTCATTTGGTCTGAAAAGAAGAAAATTAGGTTCTTTAAAAAACAACAGACTCGTGGCCAGGCGTGGTGGCTCATGCCTGTAATCCCAGCACTTGGGAGGCAGAAGCAGGAGGATTGCTGAGTTCAAGGCTTTCCTGGGCTACATTAGTGAGCTCAGGGCCAGCCTGAACTACAAAGCAAGACCCTGTCTCAAAAAAAAAAAAAAAAAAAAAACAGACCCGTGGAATCCCTTTACTCTTCCTTCAGGGCATACAGCACATCATCCCTGCTGACGTTGAGCCGCACCCGAAGGAGCAGGTCGTTCCTACTGGGCTCCATGAGGAGGAGGCGGCAGGAGCCCAGGCGCGAGCACACGGCCATCGTCTCTGACATGGTGGGGTAGGGCAGCCCTTCCATTCGGCACAGGGCCACATGCTGACTGTATATCTAGACAAAAAAGCAACACAAAGGTTAAGAGGAAAGGCAGCTGTGGGACCCAATCTGATTACTTGTTTCTTCTGAGAAAAGCGGACCCAGGTATGCAGGATACCCACACCTCCAGCAGGCATCAGTGGATACCTGAATGAGGCAGATACGGAAGAAACACCAGACCCACAATCAGTGAGGGTGAATCCTGCTTCTGTCATTTACCTACATATGCAATACTGGACAAGGGACTTCACTTTCATGAGCTTCAGTTTCACATATAAAATGTACTGCATCCTGTTAAGTATCGTTGCACACACCTGTAATGCCAGCCATCTGGGAGGCTGAGGCAGAAGGACTCCAAGTTTGAGCCCAGCATGGGCAACTTAGCAAGACCCTGTCTCTACATTATATAAGAAAAAGCCAAATGCAGCAGAGAAATGCCCCAGTAAGAAAGTGGAATAAAGGAATGAAGGAAGACAAGAGGAAATCTGTACACAGTCCCGAAGCTCCCCACCAAGCCACGCCAATCCATAGTGTCCTGGTCATCTGTATTAAAAATACACTAGTCTGTCTCTCCTACCAAGACTGGACATGTGACAAGCATGGGGATGGTAATCATTTGGCTTGGAGTTCTCGGAACCTAATACAGTCAGCAGCACAGTGCAAATGTCCCGGAAATACTTGGAAACTACAAGGAAAGTCACTGTCCAGAAGAGCAACCTCTGGCTCCAAAAGGACAAGAAAGGCAAAAACCAAGCAACTGAAGGTTCACAGAATTTATTTCCTTGCAGTGCTAGGGATTAAACCCAGGGCCTCGTACATGCGAGGCCAATTCTTCACAGCTGAGCTATATCCTCAGCCCTCACAGAAGAATTTATAGACAATTATTAAAGAAGCAGGTGGAAGGAAACTGTTTTCCTGTCCTTGTTTAGTTATGTGCGTGTGTGTAACAAACACACTACTCTGACCCAGTAGTTTCCAAAGAAGTACCCTGTCTTGTGGCCACCTTTAACCATCACCAACAGAAACCAGTCATGTTTCTTTCAGACAGGGTCTCGCTCTGTAATCCAGGCTGGCCTCGAACTCAGTGATCTCCTGCCTCAACTTTGCAGAGTGCTGGGATCACAGGTGTGTATCCTTTGGCTCTGGACACCAGTCTTAAATCAGTTTTTAAGGCCCAAGCCCTGATGATTGCTTTGCCTTAATCCATTCAAATTGTGCCCAAATAGTTCAAATTCAGATTTGTCTGACTTGCCCAACATGGCCTCATCCTGAAAGCCTTGTCTTCATTACAACACAAGCTGTATGTGCAGCAGTAACTGTGCCTTTCACGCTCTCTGCTTGAGTATCTGCCACATGGCAGACCTGCTATCTTGAGTCTAACCTGCTAGCCACTACTAAAGGCTCCCATGCAGCCCAGCAAGACATCCTGTGAGCTGGTGTCATGCAGCACAGTAGCCAATAGTATTGTACAGTTTACAGTAACTGTTACAACTTTTTATAAAGAGCTAGAAAAGAGGTGCTCAAACATAGAAAAGTAAGGTGCAAGAAATGCTAATCACCCTGATTGGATTACTGCATGTTATAGATAAGTACTGAAATATCACACATGAAGTATATATGGTCATTACGTACAAATTTTTTTTTTTTTTATTACGTACAAATTTTAAAAAATTTATTTTTTGAGACAGGGTCTTGCTTTGTAGGTTGCTGGCCCTGAGCTCGCTATGTAGCCCAGGCTAGCCTCAAACTCACAGCAATCCTCCTGCCTTACCTCCCAAGTGCTGGGATTATAGACATGAGCCACCATGCCTGGTCTTCTATGTGGTTACTGGGGATGGAACTTGGGAACTTGCGGTTGCCAGGCAGACGTTGGAACCACTGAGCTAAATCCCCAGCCCATTAATTAAGTTGTTTTTTTTTGTTTTTTTTTTGAGACAGGGTCTCGCTTTGTAGTTCAGGCTGGCTCTGAGCTCACTATGTAGCCCAGGCAAGCCTTGAACTCAGCAATCCTCCTGTCTCTGCCTCCTGAGGGCTGGGATTCAGGCGTGAGCCACCACACCCGGCATTGTGGTATGTGGTTTTGATTGTTGGTGGGTGTGAGTCACCACGCCCAGCATTGTATGTGGTTACAGGGGAACGAACTCAGGACCTTGCACTTGCGAGGCAGGCGCTGGAACCACTGAGCTAACCCTCTGGCCCCATAAATTAAGTTTAAAAAAACCATTTTAAAAAATAAACGTTGGCTTGATATTTAGCACAGTCAGGATGGCACAAAATAGAGACGAACTTATACAATGATTGAAATTTTCACATATCTTACAAGGCCCAGACCAAAATACAAAAGATCTGAATAAAGATCAGTCACCTGTTGAAACGTTGCTTCCTCCAGTCCGGATCGATGGAACTCTGCAAGGATGGCTCTGAGGAAGCCCTGTTCCAGGACGGAGGAGTTCCTTAAAGGAAAGGAGAAGACATGAGGCTCTGTAAGAGCCTACACCACCAGCTCCAAGGAACACCAGTTTCTCAGTGTCTTTAGAGAAAAGGGGGAAACTCTGTGAACAATTTATTTTCGTATTTCCTTCCTTGCCTTCAGGGTCTTCAGCTGAGACAGTAATTGCCACTCTGGAAGTGGGGCACATGGCCACCTGCTGCATCCCAAATGCCCACGCCCCTGTTGCAAGAGCTTTGCATAGTGGTGAACCCATGGCGCGTGTGGTGCTACAGGGGGCTGTTTATGTCACTGAAAGCTCTAAAGGTCCACATTGCTGGGTGAGACCATGGAGGGAGAATAACAGCTGCTTCCTTCTTGTTCCCACACCACTTTCAGTCACTTGGAGAGCCAATGAGTGGCTCCTTATTGGCCTTGGCCTCACCTGTTCTCCTAGGTTCTGGTTTTGCCGCCCTCCCTGGCCCACACCCCTGAAGACCTGGTCTCATGAAGTAAACAGACTTCCAAAGGGAAGCGAGTTCCCAAAACCTCAGTAGGCTTTGGGTCTCCCTGGTTTTCTTACCTAATGGCGGTGATGTACGATGAGGAGAACATCTCATCCACAGCTTCCATTAAGTGGCTCACAGTGACCAGGCCCGACTGCTGGTGGGAGAACTCGCAGATCTCTGTGGCTCGTCGGCAGATATCCAGGCAGCGCCGTGCATCCCCCGAGAGGGCAGCTACCTACAAAAGCGAACATCTTGTTCTGGAGGGGACTTTCCCATTTCAGCCCAGAAGAGCCGGAGACTGTATTCAGCTACAAAGGCAGCACTGAGAAAAGACTGTGGCCAGTTAAAGCTGTAGCTCTACCTGAGAACCTCACCAAAACAGAGGAATAAAACTATCTGCTCCAGATTCTGTTCTCTTACTATCTGCTCCAGATTCTGTTCTCTTGAGTCCACACCTTTATCTCTGTTTTTTTATTTTTTGAGACAAGTTATGATGATGTTGTCCAGGCTGGTCTCAGACTCATTATATATCCCAAGCTGGCCTTGAACTCAAAATCCTCCTGCTCCAGCCTCCCTAGTACTAGGATTACAAGTGTGTGCACCACCACAGTTGGCCTTTGTCTCTGTTACAGAGAGCTTCACACTACAAAAGGTGAAAATCCTCATTGTATTTATTCTTCAAGAAAAGAAGTCTCACAAAGAGACCCCTGGCCCAAGATCATGAGTGCACCATCTGGAAACGGAGTTCTCGTTTTGCCCAGAGAGGCAGCCCCCAGAGCAACCAGGCAAACCGGAGGTGGAGGCGGAGCTTCTGTGGAGATGAGGGCCCAGGCAGCCTTCCTCACAGCAATCTCCGCTCCTCCTATGCCCTGTGCAAGGCCTGATCAGTGACTGAAAGAACCAGAATAAGGAGAGGGAAAGGAAGGGAGTCACAAAAACAGAAACCCAGGGGAATCAGAGGTTTAGATGGATCAATCAGACCAACCTACAAATTCGGTTCTTTACTGTCGTGCTGGGGATTGAACCAAGGGGCTTAGGCCATACCAGGCAAGCGCTCTGCCACTGAGCTATTTCTCGAGTCTCCCCCACCCCAGTTCTAAGAGTACCCCTGTAACTTCTTCCTTTGCATACGCACAAAGCTGAAGGGCTCCAGACCCTTCTCAGTGAATCCTCTGCTCCCTCCTACACTAACTCAAAAGGCTACTTGCATTTAAAGTTTCTCAGAGGGAATGTTGGAGTCAGTGCAGACTATAAGGTCCTCTCAACTTCCATTTCTAATACTTGGCAGCAACGTTTGGAATTCATCTGATCATCATCACAAGCTGCCTGGTGACACCTCCAAAATGGTTATTTCCTTCTAAAATTTATGATATGTTAAGTTTTAAAAGCAAACTATGTAGGTATGTGTGGTGATTAATGGTCAGCTTGAAACACCCCACTGAACTGAGTCAGTGTGGTCTGTGCATGGAAGACACAGCTGAGGACTGTTCTCAATAGCCCTAAGAGACCTGGAGAGGAAGATGGTGGGCTGATCTGCAAGAAGCTTGCTGTGGATGGTTTTCCTGATGCAGACTTAGCTGTTCTTGTTGGAGGAGGAGATCGGAGCCTTGCTGTCAAAAGGAATAACTGAGTGGCCAATCTCTATAAAAAAAAAAAAAAAAAAAAAACAAGAACCATAAAAGAAAGGGAAGCGACAGGAGAGACATCAACAACATTATAATTCTGCAATTAGAAAAGAGGTGGAAGAAAGCCAAATCCTAAGTCAGTAGTGAGGAATTCAAGAACAAATCTCAATTACATTGACAACTGTCAAAATGTGTAGAGCTAATGGTAATGGAACTAAAGATAAAGAGGGGTGTTTGGCCAGAGGTCAAGGAAGATTCGCTGAACAATATGGGGTGTAGAAGTTAGGTCACTAACTTTATGATATTTTAGACCAAGAGTCAACAAACTATAGTCTCCTACTTGTTACTATAAATAGTTTTATTAAACATAGGCTCATTCATTTACATTTTGTCTATAGCTGCTTTTGCCATGGGAGGCAAAGTTGAAGTAATTTCAACAGAGGCTCTTAAGGTCATTTATTTTCCACAAATCCTATTTCAGTGGTGGCGAACCTATGGCACCCATGCTGCAGTAGTATTTGTATCATTGAAAGGTCTAAAAGGTTTTCCATCACTGGCCTTTACCACTGACTGCTCCCTGGCCTATCAGAAAATATCACTAATCCTTGTCTAGACACATCCCCCAATTTACACTGTGGGTACACATTACAGCTACTTAGCAAGGCTCTGTAAAATAATCTGGGGTGGGCCGGAGATTTAGCTCAGTGGTTCTGGCACCATCTTGCAAGTGTAAGATCTTGAGTTCAATCCCCGGTAACCACATACAATGCTGGTCGTGGTAAGTCACGCCCACCAGCAATCAATACCACATACCACAGTGCTGGGCGTGGTGGCTCACACCAGTGATCCCAGCACTCTGGAGGCAGAGACAGGAGGATTGCTGAGTTCAAGGCTTGCCTGGGCTACATAGTGAGCTCACGGCCAGCCTGAACTATAAAGTGAGACCCCGTCTCAAAAAAAAAAAAAAAAAAAAAAAAAAGCAAAAATCTGGGGTGTAATTGGCACTATGCCCATAAAACTCTGCCCTGGAGATGATTCCTCTCTTAACAAGTCAGAAGATCAGAGATTTATTCAGTCAAGGAAAAGCATCAAGCCTCTGGACCCACAGGTCCTACTGCAGGAGAGGAATGGGAATGAAAGGCACCCTGAAACTGCAGCCTCCCTCCCTCACTGCCTCAAATCAACACATCGACATTTTTAAAAAATCAAATTCAGAAAAGAGGTCTTAGAACATGCATGAGAACAGAGTAAGAAACCCAAACTGCCCAGGAGTTAGAGGGTGACTGAGGATCCCTCTCCAAGGACGTGAGTGTGGCTCGCCGCTGGGCCCAGCACAGGACTTGGTGCCCGCTCGGAGCAGGAGAGACTGGCAGGTGCCACTGCAAAATATGCAATGATGCCCTCATTTCAGGCAGGAATGAAGTGCAGCACATCTGCAGTGTTTTAAGTACTGAAGTACCCGAGGATAGTTTCTTTATTTGAGCTGGAGGCAGATATTTAACCCACATAGTCTAGGTGTCAAACACCTTACACCTACCTTGAAGTGTGATGCGTGCAGACAGGACCTCACAGAAATCTCACCACGACCCAAGAGTTAACCTTCAGTTTTACTCCCATTGACATGAACCAAGGCTCGGGGCAATTTTCCTATCAACTTTCACTTGCCTACTAAGTTTCAGGAGGAAGAATTCAAACTATGGTCCTGTATCCGTTATGCTACCCTTTTAATTACCCAAATCTGCTTGGTCCCTGAATCAATTAATACTACTTTCTATATAAACTGAAATATTCACGGTCTTCTAGGTAACTGGATAATAAGGTAGTTAAGGAATCTTTCCAAACTCTCTTTTGGTGTTTTATTATTTCTAAAGGGTTCCTAAAATTCCCTTCACCCTCAGTGTGCAGGGTATAGGCTCACACTCAGTGAAGATCTGCTAACCAGCTTGTGGGTACAGCTGGAGCTCTGCACAGGGACTTACCTTCCTGGCCACCAGCTGGATGGCATCATCCTCAAAGGCCTTTAAATGCTTGAGCCGAGACACTAGGATCTGCTGCAGCTGGCTGTGTGTATAGGGCTGGAAGGACATCCTGGTGAGGCCCTGGGGAGCCCAGATGAGAGCAACAAATTCAGTAACTGCCCCTTGATTGCCCAGGTGGACAATCATCTGCAGGCCCCAAACCCAACCCCAAGATCCCCATAACAAGTCACTCCCTTCTTCGGGAACACCATTGCACCCAGCACTTTCACTACTGATGACAGCAGTAACATGAGGTCAGGATCTAGTCTGATCAAGAAGCCCTGACTCCTGCTATCAGGCTCAGGATGACTGGACGCTGTGCTTCCAATCACCTGCCAGGCTCAATGCTCTGCTCCACCCACACCATAGGTAGAGGGCATTAAGGGCTCAATCATTTTGAAAGTAATCAACAAACTGGGCCTGGTGGCTCACGCATGTAATCCCAACACTTGGGAGGCAGAGGCAGGACTGCTAAATTTGAGGTTTGCCTGGGTTACCTAGTGAGCTCAGGGCCAGCCTGAACTACAAAGCAAGACCCTGTCTCACACAAAAACAAAAACAAAAATGAACGCAATCAGCCAGGGAATAGATTTATCTCAGTGGATCCTGCCCCTGCCTGGCAAGCGCAAGGTCCCTGGTTTAATCCCCGGTAACCACATACAACAATGCTGGGTGTGGTGACTCACTCCCACCAGCAATCACCACCACATACCACAGTGCCAGGTGTGGTGGCTCACGCCTGTAATCCCAGCACTTGGGAGGCAGAGACAGGAGGATTGCTGAGGATTGCTGAGTTCCAGGCTTGCCTGGGCTACATAGTGAGCTCATGTCCAGCCTGAATTATAAAGCGAGACCCAGTCTCAAAGTAATCAGCCAGGCATGGTGGCTCATGGCTGTAGTTCCAGAACTCCAAGAGGTTGAGGCCAGAGGGCTGCAAGTTCAAGCCCAGCCTGGTCTAAAAGACTGGGATGTATCCCCAAATTTAATGTCCAGTACAACACATACACATACACACATAGGCACATACCCCAGAACAAAGTAAAATAAAACAAACTGTGGGGGGTGACCAAGGATTTAGCTTAAGTGGTACTCCACCTATCTTGGAAGTATAAGGGCCCAAGTTCAATCCCTCGTACCACCAAAAAAAAAAAAAAAAAAAAAGGGAAAGAGGAGGCTGGGGATTTAGCTCAAGTGGCACCATGCCGATCTTGGACGCACAAGGGCCAGAGTTTGATCCCTGATACAAGACAGAAAGAAAAGAAAGAAGAAAGGAAGAAGGAAGGAAGGAAGGAAAGAAAGAGAGAGAGAGAAAGAAAGAAATGAAAGGAAAGAAAGAAAAGAAAGAAAATGGAAAAACTCTACAGCTCTGTGCAGTTTAAGTGCAAAGGTAATAAAATGCCAAGACATGTTACATGCAGAAAATAATGCAATGGCTTTTTTTGTTTGTTTGTTTGTTTGTTTTTTTGCTTTTTTTGGAGACAGGGTCTCGCTTTGTAGTTCAGGCTGGCCCTGAGCTCACTATGGTGCCCAGGCAAGCCGCCGCGAACTCAGCAATCCTCCCGTCTCTGCCTCCCGAGTGCTGGGATTACAGGCGTGAGCCACCACACCCAGCATTATATGTGGTTACCGGGGATTGAACTCAGGTCCTTGCGCTTGCAAGGCAGGCACCAGAACCACTGAGCTAACCCTCCGGCCCTGTTTTTGTTTTTTTTGAGACAGGGTCTCGCTTTGTAGTTCAGGCTGGCTCTGAGCTCACTATGGAGCCCAGGCAAGCCTCGAACTCAGCAATCCTCCTGTCTCTGCCTCCCGAGTGCTGGGATTACAGGCGTGAGCCACCACGCCCGGCTGCAATGGCTTTTCTAACGTGAAAATTACATGAGCAGCAGAAACCAATTTTTTTTTTTTGAGACAGGGTCTCGCTTTGTAGTTCAGGCTGGTCCTGAGCTATGTAGCCCAGGCAAGCCTCGAACTCAACATTTCTCCTGTCTCTGCCTCCTGAGTGCTGGGATCACAGGCGTGAGCCACTGTGCCCAGCACTGTGGTATGTGGTATTGATTGCTAGTGGGCGTGAATCACCACCCCCAGCATTGTATGTGGTTACTGAGATCGAACTCAGGGCCTTCTGCTTACGAGGAAGGCTCTGGAACCACTGAGCCAAATCTCTGGCCCCCAGAAACCAAATTTCTAAATTTTTTGTTTCCACTTTTGCAGAACCCCTTGGCCCAGCTCACAAAGCTTGAGAACTCCATAGGACTACCAATCGGCTCGACACCCGGTTCATCATGATCCTCTCTGGCAGATCCATGGTGTTGGCAATGGTCAGGACCACCAGGCGGGCCTCCTTGTGAGTGGGCCAGTCGAAAAGATTATACATGACATCTTGCTTGTGAGTCCACAGAAGGTCAAGCTGCAGGGAAGAGGAGAGGCATGCTAGGTCGGTCACAATGACTGAGCTGGGTGGGGAGAAACCCGTTAGCACTGCTCTTGCTGCACACCCTGCTCAGGCTACCCTGCCTAAGCAGTGAGAAGTCAATGAACGGGCTCCGACAAATTCCAAAGGGACCCAGCACTTCTGGTCACCCAACCCTCATTTCTGGGATGCTGTAGTCAAGCACTGTCCAATTCTGTTCACTTTGGGAAGCGCCTTACCTCATCCACAAGCAGGACAGTGGTTTCCTGTGGGGACCCTCGGGTGCAGAAGCGTTTTGCCAGCAATGTTGCTGCGTGATTAGCTGTTGCCTTCTGGCCTGTCAGCTTCTGCATTGGGGGAAAAACAGCCATGGTAAATAACCTTAAAGTGAAATCTGTAAGAGGAAGCAGTCCAGAGATTTCAAGGTCTGTTCTCTGCCTCCTAGTCTCAGCCTTAACTTGGGAAGACAGGGGAAGCAGCAGATAAGATAAAAACTGCACGTTTGAAATGAAAATGAGTCAGAGACTGGCCCCAAAGTCCCCCTAAAATCACCACCATACCCTTTGGTAAATAAACATGACCCATTCGGAGGTAACAGTTTAAAGAATAAAAAAGGGTTTAACCTCTGGCCTACTGTTCAGCCCAGTGCATAGCCTGCCACCTACGGGCTAATGGTTGTCACCACAGTAGCAAGTCCTGGATTGCATCACTCACTGACCAGCTCTTAGACCTTAATGTACTGGAGAGCAAGAATCCTACCTCTCTCGCTTTTACAACTATACAAAAGACAATGCCCGGCAGACCATAAACCGTGAAATACACCAAAATGAATAAATGTTTTCCTATTCATGTGCTACTAAGGAACTGTATTTTCCCAAAAGCCCAAGCAGCTCTGCTCACCTCCAAAATCTGCACGTAGACTTGGTGGGGCTCCGTCAACTTCATGCCATTAACCTCAATGTACCGGAAGGGAGGAACATCATCCATTTGGGAAGCCTGCTGCAGACAGCGTATGACCTCATGCACGGTGGCAGTCTTTCCTGTCCCGGGGACCCCAGAGATGTACATGCACCTAGGACAAGAAAGCGTGACCTGTAAGCAAAGTCTATGCCAGCCATCTAACACCAGTAAGGACTGACATGCCTGAAATGTCGAGGTGGGGACAATCAGAAGCATCCCTGGGAGCTGATCAGAGCAGGACCTCTTTAAACAAAACCATCACACCAGCAAGGCGGGACACAAAGTGCCTACCCACCAAAGGCCAGTGCTCCCAGAAGCCTCTCGTATCAGAGGTGGGGCTTTGGAAGGAGACTGCACTGTGGCAGCAATACGCTCCTCGGTGGATTCATCTATGGATGAGTAGTGCAGTACAGTGCTGGTAGGAGGTCAAGGCTGCGCACAGATAGGGGATGGGTGACCTAGAAGGGTGCACCTCCCTCCCAGCTACTCCCTTCTCTCTACTTCCTGGCCATCATGACAGCAGCTTTGCTCCAACGTAGCTCCGTCCACACGCTGTTTCTGCATTTGAGCATGCCAACCATGTACTGGAAACTTCAGAAAACTTGAGCCAAAAAAAACCATCCTACCGGGGCCGGAGGGTTAGCTCAGTGGTTCCGGCGCCTGCCTCGCAAGCGCAAGGTCCTGAGTTCGATCCCCGGTAACCACATATAATGCTGGGCATGGAGACTCACGCCCACCAGCAATCAACACCGCATACCACAATGCCGGACGTGGTGGCTCACACCTGTAATCCCAGCACTCGGGAGGCAGAGACGGGAGGATTGCTGAGTTCGCGGCGGCTTGCCTGGGCACCATAGTGAGCTCAGGGCCAGCCTGAACTACAAAGCGAGACCCTGTCTCAAAAAGCAAAAAAAAAAAAAAAAAAAAAAAACCATCCTACCTTTAAGTTGTGGATATTTGGCATCTTGTCCAAGTGATAAGAAAGTGGCTGAAATGACTAAGATAGCCAGTTTTATTTTTTCTAAAAGGCCAAATTCCTACTCCTATAGAATTAATTTGGCAACAAAATGGAAACCAGCTTCAGAACTGGTCAGCCTTAGGAATGAGCACATTAATCCTGCAGATATGAAACATCTACCCCCAAGGCTTTCTCCTCAAACTGCGCCCCTGCCCCAGCTTCACTCACCCTCCAGTTTGGTCCAGCAGTTTGCTTTCCACAAAGTTGTAAATGTCTTGGAATTCCTGCTCTCGACAAGGAAGAGACTCAGGCACAGCAGAAACATGCAGCCTACAGTTGGCAGTAAGGGAAGAAAAGGAAGACTTTAGAAGCCTAAGGGCACTGTCACTGAGAGGTACCAGCAACTGATTCCATCCCATCCCCAGGAAGATGGCAGCGGCAGACTGAGGTACTCTTTCCTGAGCCCACCCAGGTTAGCTCAGCAGACACCTGCTTGAAAGGCTGCTCTTTCTAAGAGCTCATCTTACTCTATGACCTTATTATAAATATCAGTGCCTGCACATTTCTCTTATTTCTGGGGAAGAAAGCAGACATGCCTTATCCCAACTGTCTGAGCAGGCCCCGCGAGCTGCACTACCTCAGCCGAGCAGCCTCCAGCACGCTGGCCGGCTCCTGGGCAGCCAGGCTTCGGCTGCGGATCTTGGGAGTGACATGACGTGGAGTTCTAGGCCGGGGCTGTATGCAAAAGAGAACAGGATTCAGAATGGGGAAAAAAATACCATTCAGGATGCCTCAGAGTAATCTGGTTAAAACAGGTGGTGAATTTCTCTAACTTTCTCTATCAAGGGACATGAGCTCCCCCTCCCACCTCATGTACACTTCTTCCATAGTCCAAACATCACTCCTTTTCCTAATTTACACTTTGAAAGAAAAAAAAAAAAAATCAGCCGGGCATGGTGGCTCACACCTGTAATCCCAGCACTTGGGAGGCAGAGACAGGAGGGTTGCTGAGTTCGAGGCTTGCCTGGACTACATAGTGAGCTCAGGGCCAGCCTGAACTACAAAGTGAGACCCTGTCTCAAAAAATAAATAAATAAATAAAATTTAAGAAACCTGGACTAGTGTACACAGAGACAGGTTAGAAGAGTAGTCAAAACTGGGTTTGACTCTGATCTTTTGCTAGGGTTGAAAATAGTCAAGCTTTGTCTGGCTCATGACCTCCAAAACATACAATGTGGAGAAGCATCATCAGGTTGCAAGCTGGGCCCCAGGCTCAGGGCTCTGCTTACAGCTCTCTTTTTCTTCCTCAAGGCCAGCTGGCTACAGCAGGCCTACACCTCCACCTCCTCTTGTGATTCAGTGATTATCTCTCTTCCCACCTTTCCCTCGGGCAGGGAGCGCTTCCACTGTGGCTGTTTAAAAAGTTCTTTTTCAATCTACAAATTGTGGGAAAGCAGCAAGGTAATAATAAAGCCTTACTGAGATGGCACCCAGGAGCCCAGTGAACTTCTAACCTGCCTTTTGTTGAGCCGAGGTATGCCACAGACCAGGCCACAGGAGACACAATCAGACCAGACTAAGGAGAGCTTTGTGCTTGAGGTAAAGACAGACTCTGGTTCAAGTATGATGTACTGAATTTCCTTCCCTGGATGGTTCTGACTTCAACCAAAATTCAATCTTTTCCCTATGTGTTCAGAACAACCGGGTGCTCCATCGATTTGACTTGTTTAATCCCGACATTTTAACACACCTGAACACACCAAGTCCACTTTTCTCAATACTTTTTACTGTTCTACTCAAGTTCTCCTAAGCAGAAAAGATGCCCTTGCTTCCTGCTCCCTGTTACACAGCTCCTCAGCACCTTAGGTGGGTCACAAGAGATAGTGCAAACTGCAGCTGGCTCAATTCCCTGAGCACAAGTGTGCTCACAGTGGGAAAGGCAAAGACAAGGAGGCGTCTCTGTACTTCCCTTAGGAATCTCAGCTCTTGGACATCAGACCCTGGACCTTAAAAGAAACCTAAAATTAAAAGTTACCATGGACTGGATTCATTTTTAGTTCTCAAGTTCACTGAGATGCTCCAGCCTGGACAGTGTTGAATGTGACCTCAGCATTCCCAACCATTAAACTATGTAAAAGAGGGCCGGAGGGTTAGCTCAGTGGTTCCAGTGGCTGCCTCACAAGCGCAACGGACCTGAGTTCGATCCCGGGTAACCACATATAATGCTGGGTGTGGAGACTCACGCCCACCAACAATCAACACCGCGTACCACAATGCTGGACGTGGTGGCTCACGCCTGTAATCCCAGCACTCGGGAGGCAGAGACAGGAGGATTGCTGAGTTCGCAGCAGCTTGCCTGGGCACCACAGTGAGCTCAGGGCCAGCCTGAACTACAAAGCGAGACCCTGTCTCCAAAAAAGCAAAAAACAAAAAACAAAAAACTATGTAAGAGGCTGCTCTCCTGGAAAAGGAAGGAATCTTACAGCTTTCTTTGGTGTCTTGGAGGGGCTCTGGACAGACAGCGCCAAGGAAGGCCGCAGGTTCCTGGACATGTGGTGGGGATTTCTTCTCTCAAGGGCTTGAACAGAAGAACCCTCTTCATCCTCACTGCTGGAGTTGGAATCCTGTGCTTCTGACAGGAATTCTTTCTCCTCTTGGTTATTTTTATTATGTTCTAGAAACCTGAATGATGGGGACATATTACTTTCTGATATTCAGCATTCAAACCTAAATAAGAATTCCACTGTGTCAGTATAAATCAGAAGCATTATAGTCTCTCTTGCCACCAGGCAGCTCAGGCTTTGTTCCACTTTTTTTGAGACACCCTGGTAATGAGGGTTTATCTCACCCCAAAACAACTCTGTGACTATCTTATACATGAGCACTGGATGCTTAGAAAGGTTTAGGGACCTTCCCAAGGCTCACAGATTCAAAGCTGAAGTTCAAGCTGAGGTCTGTCAGAATCCAAGCTCCTGCCTCTAGCCACATCACCCCAGCCTCTTGCTGGAAACCACAGCTATGGGGCAATGAGAGCACATGAGCCCAGATCAGCACTTCTTGTCCCTTTGAAACTGTAACATTTGTGTGAAACTTTATATACCAGACATGTCAAATCTGAACTGCAACAGATGAGCAAATAACAGAAGAAATATAGACGGCAGAGGTGGCAGAGAGGTTTCCCTGCCTGCCTGGGAGTGGTCTTACCGGAGCTGCTGCCTGATCCGATTCATCGTCAAGAGAGAGCTCTTCCTACGTGATCGACGAGACAGAGAGGGAGCTTCATTCTGAACTTGCGGCTCTTTTCCTTTCCTGTGGGAGAATTGCAGCCATGTTATAGGAACCTAGTTTGGGCACCTTGTAGCTCTCCACAGGCATAAGAAAGTCATGGTCTGTTTGGCTCTATTCTTTTTATAACTATTCAGCAGAGTTAACCACACTTTGTTGAAAAGTTTCTAGTAAAAGTTTGACTCAAACTCAGAGACTGAAGTTTATCTAAATCTTACTGAAATCAGACTCATCATCTCATCCAGCTAGAACCAGAATATATTAATCCCAGGCAGTTTCCTCTTTCTGGTGCATCTGTGAATTGGCACTCAGGCTCAAGGTTAGCAGAAATGTAGATACATATTCAGTATAAAGTCTTTACTGAAAAGACATCAAGCTATTGAGAGTTTCTATGTACAAAACACTGAAATCTGTGATTTCTTGCTGGTAGTCTTTTATCTGTACAGATTATCTATAAATATTATCTAGGGTCAAATTGTGAAGTTTATGCTGGATGTATTATCTGCCTTTATTAAATTTAAGAAAGGCTGGGGGGCTTAGCTCAGTGGTTCTGGCGCCTGCCTTGCAAGCGCAAGGTCCTGAGTTCAATCCCCAGTAACCACATACAATGCTGGGTGTGGAGACTCACGCCCACCAGCAATCAATACCACATACCACAGTGCCGGGTGTGGTGGCTCACGCCTGTCATCCCAGCACTCGGGAGGCAGAGACAGGAGGATTGCTGAGTTCAAGGCTTGCCTGGGCTACATAGTGAGCTCAGGGCCAGCCTGAACTACAAAGTGAGACCCTGTCTCAAAAAAATAAAATAAAAATAAAAATAAAAATAAAAACATAAAGTAGAAGGAATAGGAACTAGAAGGTAAAGTTTTAGATGAGAAAGAGGATGGGGACAGTAGGGAGGAAAGAGAGGGGCAATGATGGAAATTAAAATATTCAAAATATGGGGCCGGAGATTTAGCTCAGTGTTTCCAGCACTAGCAAGTGCAAGGACCTGAGTTTGATCCCTGGTAACCACATACAACAATGCCGGGCGTGGTGACTCACACACCCACCAGCAATCAATACCACATACC
This sequence comes from Thryonomys swinderianus, assembly GCA_004025085.1. NCBI lineage: Eukaryota > Metazoa > Chordata > Mammalia > Rodentia > Thryonomyidae > Thryonomys > Thryonomys swinderianus. Next base: position 38,611 of record PVIC010001856.1, on the reverse strand, counting down.
ACAGTGTCAAGTGTGGTGGCTCATGCCCATAATCCCAGCACTCAGGAGGCAGAGGCAGGAGGATTGCTGAGTTGGAGACTTGCCTGGGCTACATAGTGAGCTCACAGGGCCAGCCTGAACTAGAGTGAGACCCTGCCTCCAAAAAAAAAAAAAAAATGTTAAGAATGGCTGCCAATTAAAAAAAAAAAAAGATGTTAAAAAATGGTTATTAAAATGTGGCAAGGAGCCACAGCAACTAATGGAATCCAGAACAGGGATGAGCCAATGCAGGTTTGGAGAATATCCTTCTACAGAACAATTGTCAAATGACAATGTAGTACACAAGAATTCTGAAGAGCATTTCTCAATACAGATACTGGACCACAGTGCTTGCATCGGATTCACCATGGGAACAGGCTTAGAAATCTTTATTTTGAAAAAAGAAAAAAGAAATCTTTATTTTGGAAAAGTTCTCCAATGATTCTATAACACTCCATAACCCACAGCTGTTGTTTTTAAACCAATCTATTTTGTATTGCAGGAAGGAACTCGATTTGCTCTGCAGAAAAGAGTGATTAATTAATGTCCCTGTCACCTCTTTTTGATGTATTCTGGTTTCAGATCCACACAAGGCACTGCTGAGCATTTCCGACCCCCCTTGGTTGGGGTGAGATTTGTCTCAATGATCCTCATGGTTTTCACAGCTGGGACTCGAGCTCTTAGTGTCATGTGACACTCAGGTGACTCCTTATTACGCACACAAAAGACTCTGTCTTTCAGAGCTGGAGAGGAGGTCTTGATTCCATTTGGCTGAGGCCTCTTAGAATGTGAGGTAGTAGTCTCTGAGAAGGTTGCTTTCCGCTTAATTTTTCTTGGAGAATCCAAGGAGGCACACAAAGTCTGCTCAGATATCTTACTGTCAGGTGTTCTAGAGAAACCTAAACCCAAGAAACATCACAAAGAAGGTGCATGTTTTATACTATGGACCTTTGAGTTACCACCAGCCTCACATATGAGTAACTTGGGTTGCAACAAGAATTTTAGTTTTAACTTACAACCAAAGTCTTGAGTTATGTCCTGGAACCCATGACCACCTTCAAACTGTGCTTGTAAACAGACTGGCAATGCCAGAAGTATGCATAGCATCAGTCTGAGGCCAGATGTGTGTGTCTATGGACAAGATTTCAGTCAGTGCTTCCTATAATCAGATAATTACTGCTATCATAATGACCTCCAAAAACCTAGAAAAGCAAAGGAAGGTAAAGGGGAAAGTAAAGAAAGCAATCAAAATTGAAAAGAAGAGGAAATTGTGGAGAAATCTGAGAGTGGTATTCATGTAAACAATTTCACTAATATGTCATACAGCATGTCTAAATCCACCATGTCAACATTGTTACAGAGAAAAGATTTATATAAGGAAGGTAGTTTTCTAAAGGTGTTATTCAAATTAGCAAGTCATGAACAACAATGTTAGATAAGGCAGAAAGGCTACTATTAGTGTGCATAAACAAAAGTCAGATGGCAGGTTATAGCCTATCAGAGTACAATTTGTGAAAAAGGGAGGGCTACAAATGCAGATCTCATAAAGGATTGCCCATCAGTGACTGGTAATTGTGAAACATTTCATACCAGTGAGAGGTGGATTCACAATTTTTTTTTTTTTTTGCTTTTTGAGACAGGGTCTCGCTTTGTAGTTCAGGCTGGCCCTAAGCTCACTATGGTGTCCAGGCAAGCCACCACAAACTCAGCAATCCTCCTGTCCCTGCCTCCCGAGTGCTGGGATTACAGGCGTGAGCCACCACTTCCGGCACTGTGGTATGCGGTGTTGATTGTTGGTGGGCGTGAGTCTCCACGCCCAGCATTATATGTGGTTACCCGGGATCGAACTCAGGACCTTGCGCTTGCCAGGCAGGTGCCGGAACCATGGAGCTAACCCTCCAGCCCTGGATTCACAATTTTAAAGCCAGAAGCATTACTAAGCATGGTGAAGCAGCCAGTGCTGATCAAAAAGCTGCTGAAAATTCCATATACTGCTTTGAAACGATGACACAGAGAAAGGACTATTGCTCTCATCAAGTTTTCAACTGTGATGAAACTGGCCATTTCTGGAAGAAAGTGCTCAAGAGAATACACACTTCCCACTAAGAGAAGAAAATGTCAGGCCACACGCCTTGAAGGAAAGGCTGATCTTATTGCTATGTGCCAATTCGAGTAGTGACCTCAAAATAAAGCCTCTCTTGGTTTTTCACTCTGAGGCCCCTAGAGTGTTCAGAAAACATGACAAAGTCATGAAGAATAGGCTGGGGATCATGTGGAGATCTAACCCCAAAGCTCGGGCAACAAGAGTACTTCTTAAATGATCAGGGAGGCTTTCGGTCCTACAGTTAAAAATACCTAGAGGACAAAGTTTTACCACATATGGCACTCATCATGGACAATGCTCCTGTTCACCCACAAGATTTGGAAGAATTAGCTAAAGAATTTCCATGGCAGGGCTGGAGGGTTAGCTCAGTGGTTCCTGCGCCTGCCTCATAAGCACGAGGTCCTGAATTCGATCCCGGTAACCACTCAGAATGCTGGGCGTGGTGACTCACGCCCACCAGCAATCAATACCACATACCACAGTGCCGGGTGTGGTGGCTCATACCTGTAATACCAGCACTCCGGAGGCAGAGGCAGGAGGATTGCTGAGTTCCAGGCTTGCCTGGGCTACACAGTGAGCTGGGGGCCAGCCTGAACTGCAAAGCGAGACCCTGTCTCAAAAAAAAAAAAAAAAAAAAAAAAAAAAAAAAAAAAAAAAAAAAAAAAAAAAAAAAGAATTTCCATGGCTCTCAGTCGAGCTCCTCATACCTATTACAACTCTTCTACTGCAGCCTACAGATCAGCAGATTATAGCTAACCTTAGGAAACCATACACGGGGAATGGGGATTTAGCTCAGCAGCACCATCCCTGCCACACAAGCACAAGGTCCTGAGTTTGATCCCTGGAACCACACACACACACACACACACACACAAAAATCCTTTAGAGAAAGAAACTGTTTTGGAGGTGTTTCCAGATGGTCTCAAATACAGATTTAACCCTTAAAGAGCTCTGAAATGAACATTACAACATTCTCTCCTGTGTGAGGTTAATTGAGAAATCCCGGGCCAATGTCTCTCTAAGGACACTGAGACCTGTCTGGAAGAAAGTGTGACCTAAAATTAAACAGGAGAGAGACTTGCAGAGGAGCCTGAGCCTTCAATGGACCCTGTGGCTGATGACACTACTCCTAAAGCAGAGTCCACAGGCTACGGGGAGACACTGGTGACGCCGAGGACCTGGTGGAGGAACACGTAGAGGAACTTCAGCGACTTCTGGCTGAGCAATAGAGAATGGCAGCGAGGAGCTTTCGGGGGGGGGGGGTCAGCAATGAGTGCAGCAAAGTTCCTCTGAAATAAAGGAAATCCTGAGGAAGTGGACAGTGCTGCAAACATTTGTAGAAAATACCCCAGACAGAGAAAAAGCCAATTGTTATGTCACTTAATAACAATATCAGGTCATACTACAGAAGAGTGTTTAAAGAAAGACAGAGACAGACAACCTTAGATCCATTTCTATGGTGAAAAGGTTGAGATCTGGTGAGCCAGAAGCAGGTGACAGTGGGCAGACTCTCCCAAGGAGAGAAAGGACAATAGAGAACCAGGTGCCTGATGTTCCTATGTTAAGAAATGCTCCTTCTAAACAACCACCACCTTCCATTTCATCCTCCCTTCTTGTAACCCAGAGACATCAACTTGAAAGGTGAGTACAGTATGAAATTGTTGTTTTTGGTAAACTCACATTTAATAACTTCCTGGTGAATACACTAGGAAAATTACTGGTGTTTCTGGTAAATTATGCACATTATATAGCCCTATTTTATTATGAAAAGGTTAGTTAAGGGGTGCTTTGAGAGGTTTGGAATGCATTATGGGTATTTTCATTATTTCTTATGGGAAAAAGTCTTGATTTACAACCTCCACCAGGTCCTCATGATTTCATAAGACAATGGCGAGCTACTGCTTAACGGGTACAAAGTTTTAGTTTAACAAAGGAATAACTTTTTTTTTTTTTTTTTGAGACAGTGTCTTGCTTTGTAGTTCAGGCTGGATCTGAGCTCACTATGTAGCTCAGGAAAGCCTCAAACTCAGCAATCCTCCTGCCTCTGCCTCCCGAGTACTGGGATTACAGAGGTGAGCCACAAGGCCCTGCATTGTGGTATGTGGTTCCCAGGGATCAAACTAGGGACCTTGTGCTTGCTAGGCAGGCGCCAGAACCACTGGGCTAAATCTCCGGCCCAACAAAGGAATAACTTTTGAGATCGATTACACAGCAGTAACTTCAATGAGTAATAATCTAGTATGTATTTTTAAATTACCATGAATGAACTTCAAACATGTAACTGTAGAAAAACCTGGCTTCAAACCTGCTAGAGCCCAGACTGTCCTCAAACTCATGATCCTCTTGCCTCAGCCTCCTGAGTGCCGAAATTATTTTGCTACCATACCTGGGCTCTTAACGGAGAAGGAAGAAGGGGAACAGAAGGGTGAGGAGGGGAAGGGAGAAGAGGAAGTGGAGGAAAAGTAGGTAGAGACCCATCACATTGAGATACTTCATATCTATTAGAATAGCTGCTAATGTGCTGCATACCTATAATCCTAGCACTTAGGAGGATTAGTCTGAATTCAAGAGCAGCCTAGGTCACATGGTGAGCTCAAGGCCTGTGTGAATTACACAGTGAGATTCTGTTTAAAGAAAAAAAAAGGCTACTATTGTCAGTAAAACAGAAAATTAGAAGCTTTGGTGAGGACTTGGAGAAAGTGACTCTCATACACTGTTGGTAGGAACATAAAATGAACCAACTACTATGAAAACCAGTATAAAAGCTCCTTAAAAATAAAAAAGAATTGGGGCCGGAGGGTTAGCTCAGTGGTTCTGGCACCTGCCGCGCAAGCGCAAGGACCCGAGGTCGATCCCCATTACCACATATAATCCTGGGCGTGGAGACACGCCCACCAACAATCAACACCGCATGCCACAATGCCGGACGTGGTGGCTCACGCCTGTAATCCCAGCACTCGGGAGGCAGAGACAGGAGGATTGCTGATTCGCGGCGGCTTGCCTGGGCACCATAGTGAGCTCAGGGCCAGCCTGAACTACAACGTGAGACCCTGTCTCAAAAAGCAAAAAAAAAAAAAAAAAAAGAATTATCATATGATTCAGAAGAATGAAGAGTATGATTTAAGAGGTATTTGTTATATCCTTATTAGTAGCAGCATTATTTAAATAGCCAATTGTCCACAGAGAAATGGACACAAAACATGTAAAACATAAATAAAATGGAACATCATTTAGCCTTCAAAGAAAGGAAACTCTGATATGCTGCAGCATGGATCCACCTAGAGGAACTTACAGTAAATGAACCAGTCACAAATGGACTAATAGTACCGTACATGATTCCATTTACACAAGTTAAAGTAGTCAAATTCACAAAAATATGTTCCTAATGCCACTTAAAAATTATAAATTCAAGGTATCTGTATTTTAACATGTCCCATCAATGATGGCCTACTGATGTACTAACTCAGTAACTCTCAAATCAATGTCTATTTTACCATATTCCTTTAGCCTAATGTGCCCCATGTGACCCACCCCACACTTACTGCCAAGTCCCAGCTTCTTCCTTGCAGTGGAGGTGGCAGGCTGGGTGGGGACCTGGCAAGATTTGGAGGCAGAATGTCTTGAGTCAGTCCTCTTGACCACATTTTCTGCTGTGTCCCAAGAAGGTCTTTCTGCATGCTGAGTCCTGGGCTTTTGGCACTTGGGACTATCTCCTTGTAGTTTATCAAACTCTGCCAATAGTTCTGGGGAAAGTGGTGTGAACGTCTTTTCATTCCAGGACAGTTTCACAAAGAATGTCTTGTCATTTTTCAGATCCATCGGTATCACTTCGTCTGGTGCCAAAGCCACTACCTGAATTTAGGATGTATGGAAAAATAGGAAAAGATAAGGCCTCGACCAGCCAGGGGAGACTCCATCACAGCTATCATTAGAAACCACTTACTCTTATACCCATGTCTGAAACATGACCTTTCCACACTAACACGGCACAAACATAGCACAGCTATGCGTAGAAAAAGTGAGCATTTTCTCAATCATAAATAGTTTGAAAGATGTCAGTGAACTATACACAATAAATTATTCCCTTCATGTCCTTTATAAAATGTTTATGGGTTTGATCTCTTAATTTCTACTATGACCCTAGGTTATGTATCTTTTATCTCACTCCTCAGTATTTCCAGACTTCCCCTATCTAATATGCGTACTGTGTTGCTTTTCTTTCCAGATCACTATTCAGCTAGGCCATGTATTTGCACAAAAACTTCTTTAAACATGTTCCTCATGCAGTAAGTCAGATGACATTAACTAACTTTTCACTGCCTTCTGAAGTCTGGCCCCTTCTTACCTAGAGATTACTCGGTGCTGCTTGAGTGGCCTTGTACCCCTAGTGGCTCCTGATGTTCACTCCCGCACATTCCCCCCAGCATGCTCCTGTCTAAACACCCCCCCTTGCTTTTATCCTTCCAAATCTAGCCATCCTGCTGCATCTGCCTTTCTCTTCTTCATTCATTCAACCCAGATATAAGTACTATGCATAGCCATGCAGGACTGAAGTCTCTTCCATTAAAGCAACCACTAATTCACCGTAAGACTACACTTCAACATCATAGTCTAACACCACTTTGAACACCCAAAGAAGTTTCAGGAATAAACCAAATATTTAGTTTCCAAACCAGTGTCCCACTTCAGCCTATATACCAGCAGCTCATTAGCTCCTCATTCATTATAGAATCCCAGAGCACTAATTCTCCTGTAGCAACTGGCATTCTGTGCTGTCTTACCCAAGGTGAAGACCTCATTTAACAACACATACTCAGCCTCACAATGCTCTCTGCTGCCACAATCACAGCTAAATATAATTTCCCACTGAGACACATTTGTTAATTCCTGCTCATCCCTTAAGTCATAACCCAAATGTCACTTCCTCAAGGAGGCTCCTAACACACAGTTTGTGCTCTCGGTAAGTATTTGTTTAGATGAAGCAAGCAGGCAGGCAGAAATAACAAGGAAGAATTAGGTCCCCACAGGGCAAATTAGAGCCAGTAATATTTCTGAGGGCATGGGGTTCAGGAGAATACAGAAGTCAGAATTGAGATAGAACCCACAATCAGGGCATCACCTACCCGAACTGGGCCAATGAAGGTCTCAACATTGATGATGTTATCGCAGGCAGGAAAGTCATACCAGAAAATCTCCTGTGCATCAGGCTTCCGGCCCAAGAAAGACTGTTTGCAAGGAGCAATTTCACAGAATCGTGTAAACCACTGTACCCGTGCATATTTTCTGGAATAAGGTTCAGAACCTGCAAGGATTAGGCGGGAAGGAAAAAATTAAGAAAATGTGGAAATATTCTATTTAGTACCTCCTATGTGCACAACTTCATGCCAAGCTCTCAGCAATGCATTATTTTTAATCTTCATAATTACCACTCAAGTTGGTGCTATAGCCACCCCACTTTACAGACAAAGGAATCATCTTTCAGGGACCTTGGGTAATTTATCAAAAGTTGTAGGACTAATGCCGGACGTGGTGGCTCAAACGCCTGTAATCCCAGCTCTCAGGAGGCAGAGACAGGAGAATTGCTGAGTTTGCGGCGGCTTGCCTGGGCACCATAGTGAGCTCAGGGCCAGCCTGAACTACAAAGCGAGACCCTGTCTCCAAAAAGCAAAAAAAAAAGTTGTAGGACTACCCAGCAGGCCTCTGATTCATGCCATACCCACGTGTCACTTTGTGTCGTCAGGAGACAAAGGAAACTGAAAGTATTGAAAAGGCACTACTCCAATCACAGGCCCAAACCAAATCATCAGTGGATAAATTCTGCAAATCAGTGAGTATAAAGAAGGCATCAAATCATAGGGAAAAAAAAAATCTTAGCAAGAATTAGAGCAACAACCAGAAGATGACTTCTTGGAAACATGTGTTTGTGATCATTAGCTTTATTATGCCTTTAATATCACTCTACACCAAATGAATATTCATACACTTATCATTGGCACAGCCCCTCCTTAAGCCCCTGGAGAGAAAGAAGACTTCTAGTGGAGCACCCACCACACAGGTCTCCAAATCACTACAAAGAAGCCCACACTGCTGCTGACGTGTTCCCCCAGTGGACACTAGTTTGATGCGGTTTCTCTCCCTGTTGAATATCCCTTCCTGCCACTGTAACTTAAACACTTTTGTCTACTCACTCTCTCCATTCTTTTTTCTACTTCTTATTGTGTAATATTGAGGAATCAAACCCAAGGCTTTGCTTAGGGGAGGCAAGTGCTCTATTACTCAGCTACAACACAATGTTTTTTTTTATTGACACAGGGTTAAGCAAAGTTGCCTATTTTAGTTTGGAACTTACGTAGTAGCTTCTTCTCTTAGACAAACTGCTACAATAATGTCCCATTGAGGCATTTCTCTCCCACACACCTGGGAAGAGGTGCTTTTGTTCTGTTTCAAATCAAGCTTGAGGCCAGCCTGAGCTACATAGTGAATCTAACCTGAACAACATAGGGAGATCCTGTCTCAAAAAACAAAAACAATCAGGGCCAGAGGGTTAGCTCAGTGGTTCCGGCGCCTGCCTCGCAAGCGCAAGGTTCTGAGTTCAATCCCGGTAACCACATACAATGCTGGGAGTGGAGACTCACGCCCACCAGCAATCAATACCACATACCACAGTGCCGGGCGTGGTGGCTCACAGCTATAATCCCAGCACTCGGGAGGCAGAGACAGGAGGATTGCTGAGTTCGAGGCTCAGGGCTAGCCTGAATTACAAAGCGAGACGCTGTCTCAAACAAAACAAAACAAAAACAATCAAATTTTTTTTCCTTCTCAATCCTGCCTTTGGAGCTCAGCCCTCTTCTACCTCCAGTGCACTCTGGATCTTCTTATGCACAGGCTTGAAGCTCAGAACATCACAGGAGGCTTTCACTCTTCCTGCCTACTGATCTGAGAGACATCACCTCACCTTCTATCCTCTCCAATCTCATGCCTGAGTCCTCTGATAAAACACCTAACGTGCTTTTGCTTTCCTGACTAAATCCATTCCTGATCCAACTCATGTCCTTCCTTGCAAAGAAGTTGTACTTGCCAAACTTACTACTTCCACAGGGCAAAATTAAAGGGTGTATGTCTAGTACAATACAATCCTTCTTCCTAAATTCATCCTTTCTCTCCATCCTCAAACTCCTGCCTTCATGGCCATTCTCACCCACTCTAAACAGAATGCAAAAGCAGAATTCCCAAGGCCTCCAGTTCCATCTTTCCCAATTTTGCTCCAGTGATCGCGGAAGTTCCCTAGATGGAAAAGGGAACTGCTGGTGCTTGCACAATCCCACCTCACAGGCTGAAGGGCCCATGTGCTCCTGTGACCACAGCGATCAGCAGCCTCCCTTTGCTTCACTTCCCAATCACCCCTAACCAGGAATGCTTTTCATTCCAACTACAAACTCACCGTCTTCAAACAACTCGATCAGTTTCGCAACATAGGGATTTTCAACATCTTCCCCTTCAATCAACACAAACTGTCCAACTTGGATATGAATTTGAGTTGAACAACCTTCCACTTTCACAGATATTTCTCTAGGAAGTAATAGAAACTTGTTAGGAAATCTCTTTGGGTAAAAACAGCTCTTTAGAGCCTCTGGAATCAAAACCCATTCCTCAAACAGAAATTCCCTTAGTAGTTCCTCTATGCTAACTCTCCAACTGGGAAACCAATATACTAAGTTATATGTAAGAATAGACAAAATGGGTCAAATAAATTATTTTTGCACAAATGATGAATCCAGAGGGCTAAATACAAACTCTAACTTCCCTCAGTTTTGGATAAAGGTTTTCTCTGGCTGGAAAGATGCCCATGCTAGTATCAAAACTGCAACCTGGGCCGGAGATTTAGCTCAGTGGTTCCACTAGCTGCCTAGCAAGCACAAGGTCCTGAGTTCGATCCCGGTAACCACATACAACAATGCCTGGCTTGGTGACTCCCGCCCACCAGCAATCAATACCACATACCACAGTGCCGGGCGTGGTGGCTCACGCCTGTAATCCCAGCACTCGGGAGGCAGAGACAGGAGGATTGCTAAATTCAAGGCTTCCCTGGGCTACCTAGTGAGCTCAGGGCCAGCCTGAACTAATAAGTGAGACCCTGTTTCAAAAAACAAAAACAAACAAACAAAAAAAACTGTGCAGCTGGAAGAGAGAGTAACAGTACTTCTCATCTTATCAGCAAGAAGAGTTACTGACAAAAAGGCATGACATTATTGCACATATCAAAAGTTATTAACCGATATAACTCTGCCCTCATCGCTATTTACATATAAGCTTACATCAGATAAAATCCTCTTGCATTCTATACATATCTACCCTCCCTCAGGGTAGAGGGAGACTAGAGTAAAAAGTAATGAACATTTTAGTTTGAAAAGCAATTTTGCCAGCCCAACCAAAGGGACTCATCACTTACTTGTAGGTTTGATGGCGCAATTTTCGATCTAGCAAAGGCCTGCCAACCCATGAATAAGTTTTTCTGATCTTCTGCCTTGTGTTGTAGGATGCCATGGTTCCTGTGGAAAAGCCCTAACTGAGTTACTATGGCAGTACTCATGGACTTTAAGGCATAGTCCTGCCTCTTTTCCCCCTGCTGTTCTAACTTACTCTCACATGTTTTAAACTTTCAGTAAACATTCAGGGAAAAAGTCAGGCCTGATGAAGATGAAACAAGATGGGCAACTTAGTATTAACTATGTACATCTTTACTGTGCTTTACTTCATCTTCCACACAGAAATAATACATAAGAAAAAAACTACAAATGTTTGGAAATTGTTACTAGGAAAAACACACAACAGACATGAAGCATCTGAAATGTGAAACATAACATGTGAAATGCTTCACATCAATTATGGATAGGAGACAGGTGTATAGGTACATGCCTATAATCCCAGCACTCAGGATAAGGCAGGAAGATGGATGGGAGTTCAAGGCCAGCCTGGGGCTACATGAGCCTGAATTACATACCAAGACCCTGTCTCAAAAAAACTTAAAAAAAAAAACATATTAAGATTAGTAAATGGTCGGGCCAGAGGGTTAGCTCAGTGGTTCCGGTGCCTGCCTCGCAAGCACAAGGTCCTGAGTTCAATCCCTGGAAACCACATACAATGCTGGGCACGGAGACTCACACCCACCAGCCATCAATACCACATACCACAGTGCCAGGCGTGGTGGCTCACGCCTATCGTCCCAGCACTAGGAGGCAGAGACAGGAGGATTGCTGAGTTCGAAGCTTGCCTGGGCTATATAGTGAGCTCAGAGCCAGCCCGAACTACAAAGTGAGACCCTGTCTCAAAAAAAAACCAAAAAACCAAAAAGATTAGTAAATGGTCTGGAAAAACAGGCCTGACTTGGCCTAGTGAAGGCTCCGCCTGCTAAGAGATATCCACTGGTGCCATGGATACCAGCTATCTGGAATATGCACACCACCAGCTCAGGAGCCACACCCCAGGGAACAAAGATGGGAATTATAATAGTAGGACACAAGGTTAATCAATACTCAATATTTATCTTATTTCTTTCAGTAACCCTGTTTAATAGGTGCTCAATAGTATTTGCTAAATGACAGGCAGATGCTATCATCCCTTCAAGATAACTTGCCCACTGTCATACAGGTTAGTTCAATTTTAGCAGCTTAATCCCTGGTTGGGTGTGGCAGCACACGCAGGTGATCCCAGGACTCAGGAGGCTAAGGTCAAGGCCAGCCAGCCAGTCTGCCCTACACAGTGAGACCCTGTCCCCAAAACAAAAAATAGAAACAAAATAAAAATCCCAACCCGGCCGGAGATTTAGCTCAGTGGTTCTGGGCCCTGCCTAGCAAGTGCAAGATCCCTGGTACAATCCCAGGTAACCACATACAACAATAGCGAGCGTGGTGACTCAATCCCACCAGCAATCAGTACCACATACCACAGTGCCGGGCGTGGTGGCTCACACCTGTAATGCCAGCACTTGGGAGGTAGAGACAGGAGGATTGCTGAGTTCGAGGCTTGCCTAGGCTACATAATGAGCTCAGGGCCAGCTTCAAGTACAAAAGTGAGACCCTGTCTCAAAAACAAAACAAGAAACAAACAAACAAAAAAACCCTGTTGCAGAGTCACTGAGTAAAGCATTCTCTCACACTGGGCACGTTGCCGGCATTCATAAAGCACCTAATACAGCAGAGAGGGTACTATTTATTATTTGCATTTTACTGACAACTGAAATCAGATCTAATCATTGTAGTTTCACAAGCAGTAGAATCTTGCACCTTATTTTTCCAAGCCCAGTGCTTTTCCTCGGCTATCACAACAAAAGGTCCTTCTATTCAAGGGTGAAAAATAAAAGGGAGCCATTAGGAGCAGATTATCCTGAGAAAAGACGTAGGTGGAATTTGGACCCCTCAGTCACAAAAAGCGATCCAGACAAGTCTTTCTGGACGCAATCGCTACACATGCACAAGGTGGTAATATCTGCTCCACCTTCCCTGGAGAGCTTGCTACGCTATCGTTCTGGGGAAGACGATACGTGTGCTTCTCAAAGGCGAGGCAGATGCTAGAAAAGGCTAAGCACGTTCCTGAGTGTCAGGGTGCTGGGATCAGAATGCTCAGACTTCTCGCTGCGGGCCGTGCTCACCCACTGCAGCCACTGAAAACTCTCAACTGCCGAACGAAGCAAGAAGCCTTTTAGAACCACGACGTGGAACGACCGCTCCCGACGGGCTTCACAATGCTGCCGGCGCTGAACAGGCGCTCGGCGCACGTCTGCTCACCCGAGGGAAGAGCCAGCCTGGAGAAAACAACGTTCTCACTTCGGAGAGCCCGGTCCGCCCCTGGCCCCGTGGGGCCCCACGCCACGCTCACTGCGGACCGAAACTTCCACGGACTAGACGCAGACCCTCCGCTTCCCGCCGCCTCTGCTTCGGGATCTGCGGGGACTGCAGCAACTCCAAACTGCCGGAGCCGAACTTGGTCCTTGTCTCAGCCACCAGACACGAGATGTAGCCAAAGCTGGCGCCCGGCTACAACTGTAAGTAGAGAAAAGAAAATTTCGCGCCAAAGAGCCTAACTCCGCCCCCACGCTGTCTACGCGAAGCGTCACCAACCACAGACTTTCCCCGCCCACGTGGGCGGTGCGTGACGTATTTCCGTACGCGCCGGCGCCTAGCAGCTATTCGATCGGCGCGCGGCCCCCGGAAGTTGTAACGCTGAGCTTTTCCGCAAGATGGTTGCTCTGCCAATTTATAGATTTCCTTCACCTTTCTCCGTTCTTTTTCTTGTGTTTTAGTGACCTGGAGGTGACGCAGCAAAGGATCCGACGGAAATACGTAGAACTGAAGAGGCTCTAAAATGGCGAACCGTACTGTGAAGGATGCACATAGCATTCATGGCACCAACCCCCAGTATCTGGTGGAGAAGATTATTCGGACGCGAATTTATGAATCCAAGTACTGGAAAGAAGAATGTTTTGGACTTACCGGTGAGCAAAAGCGCCCCTTCTTGTGGTCTATTCTGACTCGCCGCCGGTAGGACCAACCCTTTGGGGGGGGGTACTGGAAGTATATCAGTCATCAAAAACACCTTGAGAGCCTACTATGTGCCTAGACTTGTGCTGAATATTGAAGTCACAGATGAATCAGAATTTTACTTTATTTTGAAGGGTGTCTCAGATTGAGTCGTTACGTATAATGTTAGCCAACTAGGTTCCAAACATGGTTCAGAACTATTGAACTCAGGGAGCTGGGTATAACTCTTCCTTGACTTAGACGTCGAAAGGTCGGAAAGTCGGTCACCATACACAAAATCAAATTCTTACTATCCTTAAGTCTAGTTCAGTTCTAGAACTTCTATATGTGAATCCTAATATAAGTGTATGTTTTTGAGGAAAGCCTTCTAGGCTTACGATCTTTGTTTGATCGGAAATAAATCCACGTTCTGTAATGCTGGCTGTGGACCAGAACAAGTAAAGCACTTAACCTTCCTTAGTCCTCATTTTTCTTACCTGGAGGTAGGGACAGTGTTAAACTTTCTTTTAGGGTAAAGGTTAAATCAGTAATAGGAAATGCTTAGAGTTATTGGTTTTTAGAAACCTTTTCTTTTATATTACCTGCTATCATTATTATTAGGGCAATTAATACATACATGTTCCCTTCATATTAAACTCTTGATGGCTGGTAAGAGTCTCCAAATCTTGAACTATTCCACGTCTACCCAAAAGTAGTCCTTACTGGTTTTTGTTTTTTTAGCTGAACTTGTAGTGGATAAAGCCATGGAGTTAAGGTTTGTGGGTGGAGTCTACGGTGGAAACATAAAACCAACACCTTTTCTGTGTTTGACCTTGAAGATGCTTCAGATTCAGCCTGAGAAGGATATCATCGTAGAGTTTATAAAAAATGAAGATTTCAAGTAAGTGCATGTTTACTAGCTATTATAAAATCTTCAATTTAAGTAATGAGGGGAAAGAAAAAATTGTGATGGTTAAAAAAAGGAAACTCATGTATATATAGTGGGTGGGGGATGTAGGGTGAGTAGGGGAGTGGGAAAAAATGAGAAGTCATGTCATATACTGGTACAGATTCTCAATATTGAGTGTGATCGTGATGTGTATTTAAAATGTACCTATATCACCATAAAATTTTTTTTAAAAAGCTTCATCTTAAGCTGGGCATGGTGGTGCACGCCTATCATCCCAGTACTTGGGAGGCTGAAGGAGGAAGATTGCAAGCCTGGGCTACATGGTAAATTTAAGGCTATCCTGGACCTCCTAGCAAGAGACCCTGTCTCAAACCGCCTCCCCCCAAAAAAAAGTTCAGTTTAGTTTCAAAGTTGCGCTTTGGTTAATACCTGTAAACACAATGTATCTCATCTCTGCAGAGTTACATTTAAGGTTTCCTTCTTTAAGCCCTTGAACTTACATTTTGTGTGATCTGACTATATTAACCTTTTACTTTATTCTGTCAGTCTTAGTAATTTTTTACCCACAAAAGTATTTCACAAATTGAATAGTCAGGAGAAACCAGTATCTAGTATTTTGGTAGAAAAAAGTAACATAGGGTAGTAGTTGTGACATACTAGATCTGAATGTGTGTACATTTTATTATTCACTAACTGTAACTTTGTAGAAATTCTTAACTTTTGACCTTTAATTCTCTATAAAATGGGGATAATGATACCAAGTCATAGTACTTACAGAGGAGGTAAAGAAAATAGTACATGCACACCAACACATTGTCTGTTGCATAGAAAATATAAAAAAATGTTTGGTTGCTTTTTTTTTTTTTTTGCTTTTTGAGACAGGGTCTCGCGTTGTAGTTCAGGCTGGCCCTGAGCTCACTATGGTGCCCAGGCAAGCCGCCGCGAACTCAGCAATCCTCCTGTCTCTGCCTCCTGAGTGCTGGGATTACAGGCGTGAGCCACCACGCCTGGCATTGTGGTATGCGGTGTTGATTGTTGGTGGGCGTGTCTGTACACCCAGCATTATATGTGGTTACCGGGAATCGAACTCAGGTCCTTGCGCTTGCGAGGCAGGCGCCGGAACCACTGAGCTAACCCTCTGGCCCCTGGTTGCTTTTTTATCATTATCCATTCCCAAGAAGTTCACAGACAAATCTAAGAGACCAATAAATGGTAATAGTTTTACCCCATGTCAGGTTGTCTTATAAGGTCTTTAAATATAATGAGTCATTTTCACATCAACACTATAAAATTACTATCCCTATTTTAGAAGGAAACTGAGGCACTGAGAGACATAAGTAATTTGTCCAAAGTCAAACAGCTAGGAAGTAGCAGATGTTATATGCTATGCTTTTCTTGTACTTCTTATTGAATGTGGCAAGTCAGTAAATTTAGGATCATCTCCATCTTTCAAGGATTGAGAAAACAATTAGCTTGCTCCACAGAGTTGGTAAATTCAGAATCTTAACCCAGATAGCAATTTCTTTCCAGGACCCATGTTCCTGACCATGTTCCAGGACCATAACTAGACTACATGATCTGGTAGTTTTGAATACATTTTATAACTTTTATTAAGTCCACCATCTTCTCAAATTCTTTAGAATATTCCTGTGAAATAGAGA
Source organism: Thryonomys swinderianus (assembly GCA_004025085.1). Classification (NCBI taxonomy): domain Eukaryota; kingdom Metazoa; phylum Chordata; class Mammalia; order Rodentia; family Thryonomyidae; genus Thryonomys; species Thryonomys swinderianus. Next base: position 22,402 of record PVIC010001856.1, on the reverse strand, counting down.
GTTTTTATCCTACTTTTACAAATGAAAGATGAGCAACATGTATCAAGTTTCCATAGCCAATAATGCATGGAATAGAAACCTAAATTCAGTTCTGCATATTTTAGTTATCTGCTTTATGCTTCCTCCAAAGTCCAGCTTTCTAATCTGCCAAAGAACTAAAAGGACACACTTACCCTCTATTGTCATGATCGAAGCCAGCTGTAAAACTCAGGAACTATTTAGGATAGTCTGTTGTTTTCTCTGTCATCTGCCAGGTATGTCCGTATGTTGGGCGCACTTTACATGAGGCTGACAGGAACTGCAATTGATTGCTACAAATACTTGGAACCTTTGTACAATGACTATCGAAAAATCAAGAGCCAAAACCGAAATGGAGGTGAGTATGATGTGAAAAATACTCCTCTAAGCTAGTTTTTATGCCACTGGTATCTAAGTCACCTTCCATATGTTCTATCTTCATAGTTCTCCTATCCACCTCTGTAGAACTGTTCTCCATAATGCCATATACAGACTAAGTATATTCTTAATAACGTAAGACTATCATCCAGAATAATATGGACCACCTCCATGCCTTTTACAAAGAGGCAATGCAGTCAAAACCTTTTGATACTTAATGGATAGCAAAAGATTATAACATTTGCCTTTTCCTTCTACATGTATCATTAAACAGCAGGAGATCAGGGGGTTGGTGCATGTTGAGTGTGCCTTATCCAAAATGTTTTAAAAGCAGAATTTTCAGATTTAAGAATTTTGGGGGGTTTGGAATATTTCTGTAAACTTCACTGGTGAAATATCCCTGACCCACAAATCTGAAATGCTTGAAATCTGAAACTTTTTTCACAGTGCTGGAGATTGAATTTAGGACCTTAAATGCTATATTCATATTTTGCCTTTCAATTTTTATTTTAAGACAGGGTCTCCTGCTTAAATCCTTCTGTCTCAGTCTTTTAAGAAGCCAGATTGTAGGCATATGCCAGCATGCCTAGCTAAAAACCCAGAGTATTGTGAGTCTCATGTGCATGTTTCAAAGGTTTTAAATTTTGTACTCTCGAGGATAAGGCAGCAGGATAACACGTTTTGGGTAACTTAGAAACACACTGACACTCTGTCTCAAAGTTTTTTAAAAATTTTAAAAGAGCAGGCTGGAGATTTAGCTCAGTGGTTCCGGCGCCTGCCTCGCAAGCGCAAGGTCCTGAGTTCGATCCCGGTAACCACATAGAATGCTGGGCGTGGTGGCTCACGCCCACCAGCAATCAATACCACATACCACAGTGCTGGGCATGTTGGCTCACGCCTGTAATCCCAGCACTTGGGAGGCAGAGACAGGAGGATTGCTGAGTTCGCAGCGGCTTGCCTGGGCTACATAGTGAGCTCAGAGCCAGCCTGAACTACAAAGTTGAGACCCTGTCTCAAAAAAAAAAAAAATTAAAAAGACTGGTGATAATGTTCATTTCAAAAGTCTAAATAAAATGCACAGTTCCATGCACCCAAAAGAAAGCTTCAGGTTTTAGATTTTCCATTTATTCACTTAATTCACACTACATACTAATGCTACACCAGGTGCTATGCCATGTGTCAGAAATAAAATAGTAAATTGGACATAGTCATGGTCTTGATGGAGTATATTATTGATTATATGATATTAAACTGAGACAGGAATTTTCAACCAATTGACATTTTGGGCTAGATAATTCTTTGCTTAGGGGCCCTTCGAGAGCACTGCAGAATGTTTTTCAGCATCCCTGGCCACTACTCCTGGGTACAAGTAGCACTTCCTGTTAGGGTGAGATGGTTGTGAAAAATTATCTGGGGTTGAGATAACTAAACTAAGCTAATATATGCTACAGAAGTTCTAAAAAGCAATTGTTGGGCCGGAGGGTTAGCTCAGTGGTTCCAGCGTCTGCCTCGCAAGGGCAAGGTCCTGAGTTCAATCCCCGGTAACCACATACAATGTTGGGCGTGGAGACTCACACCCACCAACAATCAATACCGCATACCACAGTGCCGGGCATGGTGGCTCACGCCTATAATCCCAGCACTCGGGAGGCAGAGACAGGAGGATTGCTGGGTTTGAAGCTTGCCTAGGCTACATAGTGAACTCAGAGCCAGCCTGAGCTACAAAGTGAGACCCTGTCTCAAAAAAAAACAACAACAAAAAAGCAATTGTTTGCATGTGCTATGGAAGATACCTATTCTGAACTCAGAAACTTGTATGAGAAATTTCACAGGAGTTCTATAATGTTAAAAATTAATGTGAATTGATACAATTATAAAATTATTGAAATTAACATGTTATATGATCTATTTAAGATCATCCCTACATAATTCAGGACTGTTAGTGCTTGCTTTTGTGTTTGTCTCTTCTGCCAATTGGGAAAGCTTCATTCTTTAACACTTTGCTTCTAAAGAGAGTTGGTAGCTAGATGACTTCATATAAAGGCTTATAATTCTACTTTATTATCTAAATGTTATTTCCAAGTTGCTTGAATTAATGACTTTTTCTTTCAGAGTTTGAACTGATGCATGTAGATGAATTTATTGATGAACTGCTGCACAGTGAGAGAGTCTGTGACATCATTCTGCCCCGGCTACAGGTAAGAGACTAAGGTTTGTTGGGAGTTGTCAGTTTCCAAGATAGGCAGATAGACAAACACAAATCCATATTGTAACACTGAAGGTCTGAATTGTAGGGATTGTCTTGGTAAGGGGTCTTTATGAAAAAGAGGATAGGAAGTAAGGAAAAAGCAAAGTATTTCAGGTGTAGAGCTGAAAATGTGAACAGTTCGCATAGGAGAGTTTATCTTTAGGCTGTTATATCAAGGTAAATTCCATCATACTGTATCCACAAAATAAAGATCTGGACCCAAGACTGAAAGTTCTAAAAGCCTTAGAATCACCTATTTAAATTCAGGCATATGCCAGATAAGAAATTACTCCCACAATTTGACTCTCAAACTCCCACATGTCCTGCAAAATGGATGGATGGAACTGTAAGTGGGATTTCAAACTGTACATAAGGAATTTTGGAGCAAGAAAATACAGATTTTAGCTTGCTATGTTATAAGATCCAGGTATCCAAAAAAAAAAATAAGATCCAGTTATCACTTTTTCCCATGACAGTGTATTGTGGCCTCCTAGTCACAACAGGCACAGAAGAAAGAAGAGGCCATCTTTACACCCACAGTCTGCATGCACTATAGCAGAGACAAAATGAATTCAGTGAATCTTAGAGATGTAGGTCAACTGAATACAAAGCTCCAGCAGCAAATCAGGCTTTTTTTTTTTTTTTTTTTTTTTTTTTTTTTTTTTTTTGAGACAGGGTCTCACTTTGTAGTTTGGGCTGGCTCTGAGCTCACTATGTAGCCTAGGCAAGCTTCGAACTCAGCAATCCTCCTGTCTCTGCCTCCCAGCAAATCAGGTTTTTGAAGAGTTGACATACTAAGTGCAAGGAAAAGGTTCTTTGACATTAAGTTCCATGTCCATGTTCACTGAGCAACTACTACTATTCCAAATTACCATACCTGCAAGTAAGGGGAACAGGAATGAAGTCACACCTATCCATAAACAACTGAACTAAATTTACATGATCTTCTTACACTTTACCCATTACTGGTCCACCACGCATGCAAATTGTGAAGCAGCTTAAAGTTATGGTTCATTTACTTCCAGTCCTTAACCTTGTAACACATAAGGCAGTATTGAATATCTTTGTCTAGTAAAGCAAATCATTATATTCTAGCCTTTCAGGGTTAATTATTTGACTTCATTTTGGGAATCTTTTTCCATAATTGTTGAATGTCCTTCCGTATCTTTTACCAAGTGTGACTTCATTTTGGGGGGAGGGGTTTTAAACAGGGTCTTATTGTGTATCCCAGGCCGTCCTCAAACTCACAACGATCCTCCTGCCTTAGCTTCCCAGGAGCTGTGATTTTAGGCTAAAAATTTGCCGCCATGCCTAGCTTCCACGTGTGACTATTAAATATACCATTAGTGTGATTTTATGAAATATATGGTAAAGTAATTGACTTGTCAAAATAGTAGAAGATTAACAAACTCCTATTAATCTTAACTACTAAAGACGATTATGAGGGAAATAGAATTCATAGTATCACTTCTTATTTGTTATAAGCAGTATTTTTAGTATAAAATTTTATGTTAAAAAATGATTTCAGCTCTCTGCAGCCTCCCTGCTGGCCTCCCTCCCATGCCCGAGCCCAGGTCCGGCCTGGCCTGGGAAGGGGGGCGGGGATGGAGACCTGGCCGGGAAGGGCGCCAGAGCTGGCCGGAGGCCGAGGCAGTGCTCCGTCTGCCCCACAGACACTGCCCAGCTGGACCAGCGGGTGGGAAGGTGTCCAGTCTGCGGCTGGGGAGCTGTCCGCAACTCCTTCGCTAGCTCGGGGCGGGACTGTGCCACGAAGGAGGGCGGACACCGGGCGCCGCCCCGCAGCACCTCTGAGCAGCCGGAGTCGAGGAGCCCAGAGGTCCGCGGAGAGGCTGGAGCCCAGAGGAGGGGACCCCCGGGAGCCTGACTTCCTGCTGTGCACGAGTCCTGCTGGAGACCAGTCCCTCGGTAGCAAGTACAAAATTGGAAGACATGGCTTCTCTGGAACTGAAGGGACTTGTCCCCTTCAGTAGGAAGTCTCTAGAACTTATAAAGCAGCACATCGCTAAGAAACACAATGAGGAAAATGAAGAGGATGATTTAAAACCAAATCCTGATTTAGAAGTTGGCAAACAGTTACCATTTATTTGTGGGAGCCTTTCTGAAGGGATGGTGTCAGAGCCACTGGAAGATGTGGACCCATACTACGACATGAACAAAAAAACTTTCATGGTGTTGAATAAAAACAGAACCATCTTCAGATTCAATGCAGCTTCCAACTTTTGTACTTTATCACCTTTCAGTACTATTATAGGAACAACTATCAAATGTCCTTACTGACTGCGTACTTACGACCATGAGTAATTTGCCAGAATGTGGACCAGCAGTAGAGCATACTTTGCTTGGCATTTACACATTTGAAATACTCGTAAAAGTCATTTCAAGAGGTATCTGGGGTGGACCTTTTTCTTTGGGAATCCATGGAACTGGCTGGATTTCTGTGTGATTTTGTTTGAGGTTGTAAAAAGCTTCGCACTGCCCAACTTAAGTCACATGGTCAAAATTATAAGAACTTGGAGAATTTTGAAAATGATTCCTTTAAACCAAGGTCTCAAGTCACATGTAGCGATCCTGATCCATTGCCTGAAGAAACTTACTGGTGCCCTTATCTTAACTGTTCTGAGTATATTTTCTCTCATTGGGATGGGACTCTTTATGGGCAACCTGAAGCATAAGTGTTTGTGGTGGCCCCAGGGAAAAGAAAATGAAACCTTATACAACAGAACCGGAAACTTACATTACATTCAAGAAAGAGAAAACTTATTATTTGGAAAGAGAACTAGATGCTCTTCTTTGTGACAACAGAACAGATGCTAGTCAGTGTCCTGAAGGATACATGTGTGTAAAAACTGGCAGCAATCCTGATCATGGCTCCTCCAATTTCGACAGTTTTGGCTGGGCCTTCCTTGCTCTATTTCGATTAATGGCTCAGGATTACCCCTCACCAGATTCTTTATTCATCTGGAAAGATCTACATGATATTCTTTATTGTGGTTACATTTTGGTTTGCCTTTTATATGGCAAGTTTGTTCATAGGCATACTTTCTATGACCTATGAAGGAGAAAAGCAGACAGCTTCGAAAAAACTGAGATTGAACCCAAATTTCAACAGAATGTAAAAGCACTTCAAGAAGGAAATGATGCAGCTGAGATTATGATACTCATATGAAAAAGTTCACTGAGTGAATCTGAAAATAATGAACAACATTAAGGAAGTTGTGGAAAATCATGTTTAGAAATCTAAATTATTTTTTCAGAGTGATAAACAATGTTTCTTGACTTCCTTGAACTATCTTACTAGTAAATGAGAAAATCATCTGGACTGATGTGGAAGATGGAAGTTAGAAAAGAATCATTTGGGGAATTTCTCCAATAAAAAGAATAGAGAAAAGTAAAGGGTTGCCACACATTCCAACACTGACTAAAGTGCCTAGGGATGTTACCTGAAAGATTCACTGATATCAAAGAAACCTTCTGAGGCAAAAAGGGAAGGAAATCTTACACCTATATATAACCATTTTATTAAATTACCATCAATGAAAAGCCTTCAGAAAACTTTGTACCAAAAAGTGGAGCCTAAATGGTTCAACACAGGATGTTACCCATGGCTTGATATTGGTATTTGGAACATACATATCACTGGACAAGAAATAATTCTGAACTGCACAAAGAAAATATGTATGAAAAGAGAGTATTGTCCTTCTTGATTGAGTTACAGAAAAACAAATTACAAAAGCTTACTGTCTCCAGAAATGAGTCGGGGTCCTTCGAACTGAATGATTAGGTTTGAAAGACACGTTGAATACGTAATTTGTTCTCAAGTGGTATTTCAGAAGCTCGAGGGCTGTAGCTACTCCAAATGACTCTAAGAATATAATCGTTCTCTTATTCCAAGTTCAAGTGATTTATTAGTGCTGACCTTGAAAGAATTTCAGTGTTTTCCATTATCTCCTTTCACTTGTTATTTGGATCTCATAAAGCTTTTTGATAGTAAGTAAACTTTCAGTTAGCAGGAATTTCTTTTCCTGGAAGAGGCCTAGAACATTCTGCCATGTGGAGATTTTTTGGGAAATGAGAGTAAAATGCATGCCCCCCCCCCACAAAACAAAAAAAATGATTTCAGATAGTTTGGTCCCCAGTAACCACATACAATGTTGGGCGTTGAGACTCACGCCCACCAACAACCAGTACCACATACCACAGTGCTGGGCGTGGTGGCTCACGCTTGTAGTCCCAGCACTGGGGAGGCAGAGACAGTTCTGAGTTCGAAGCTTGCCTAGGCTACATAGTGAGCTCAGAGCTAGCCTGAACTACAAAGCGAGACCCTGTCTCAAAAAAAAAAAAAAAAAAAAAAGACTTCAGGGCTGGAGATTTAAGCTCAGTGGTTACAGCACCTGCCTACCAAGCACAAGGTCCTGAGTTCAATCCTTGGTAGCCACATGCAACAATATCAGGCAAGGTGATTCATGCCCACCAGCAATCTGTACCACATACCACAATGCCAGGCGTGGTGGCTCATGCATGTAATCCCAGCACTTCAGAGGCAGAGGCAGGAGGATTGCTGAGTTTGAGGCTTGCCTGGGCTACATAGTGAACTCAGGGCCAGCCTGAACTGCAAAGCAAGACCCTGTCTCAAAAAAAAGATTTCAGACTCTCCAGAGTCTGATAAGTATTTTCTATGGCCTGTGAGATACCATCCTGAATCCCAAACTCCCCTAGTCCTGTTTATATATTTCATTTCTTCCAACCCTTATAGGATTTTAATGAAGGATAAATTAGAGCTAAGTAGCATGCTCAAGTCTCATTATTCTATTGCTGCCCAGCCAGGCCACCCAACTTTCTTTACATTGAATGGTCAAGAAAATGGTGAGTGGTCTTATGACCCAGACATCCCATCTGGCTGGGTCTCCTGGAACTGCCAACCAACCCAGTCTCAGCTATAAACTTACTGGCCTTCGGATTTTCTGTGTATCTTAAGAATATAAGACCACAGGAAATAGAACCAACGACACATAAATTTCTTCCTTTCAGCTTTGTATTTATGTTTGGAGAAGAAATTAATACACAGATTCCAGGTGTATTAATCTCTATAGAAGTGTAAATTGTCTTTGAAATAAAATCACTCCATAGCTCCATAGTTTTTCTGTCAGTGTCAGAACTCCAGCGTTAAGGCTTCAGGATGTGGAGGAGATGGCAGTAACCTGTAACTTGCATTTTGTTCTCTGTAGAAAAGATATGTGCTAGAAGAAGCCGAGCAGTTGGAGCCTCGAGTTAGTGCTCTAGAAGAAGACATGGATGATGTGGAGTCTAGTGAAGAGGAGGAGGAAGAAGATGAGAAGGTAAGAATTCTAGAGGTTGAGAGGGGATGGGAATGATCCTTGTTTTTGTGTTCAAACTTTAATTTTTAATTTTAAGTAATATTTTCCCATTAAAGATATGAACTTTAGGGCCAGGGATGTAGCTCAGAGGTGCCATACTTCTAACTGGCAAGTGTGAAGTGCTGAGTTTGATCCCCGATACTGCAAACAAAGGATGAACTTTAGAATCAAATACTCCTTAATCTATATCTTACTGCTGCTTACTATTGCTGGATGTTAAACTTGACAGTTTTGTCCCCAGCCCATTAGCAGTGGTATATTTATAAAAATTACTTAACTTTCTCTTTTGTAAATAAGGATAGTAATTTTCTTTCAAGAAAATTGTAAATGTTAAATGAAGCCTTCTTTTGCCCCTTTTATACCATGCAGGCTGCAAGCCTATTACTAACTAGTTAGTGCCATCCATACCCAGTCTGGACCAATCCAGTTCACACACCCATGATCCAGTCATTCCCATGAGTGTATTTCGCTTTGGGGACATCTAGATAAAAGCTGTAATACTTGTGAAGTAGAATCTCATTACTTTTACTTGATATGGATAACTGACAGTTTCACTATTTTTTAAAAAACCCTTCATTCTGGGGCTGGAGGGTTAGCTCAGGGGTTCCGGCACCTGCCTCGCAAGTGCAAGGTCCTGAGTTCGATCCCTGGTAACCACATAAAATGCTGGGCATGGAGACTCATGTCCACCAGCAATCAATACCACATATCACAGTGCTGGGTGTGGTGGCTTATGCCTGTAATCCCAGCACACGGGAGGCAGAGACAGGAGGATTGCTGAGTTGAATGCTTGCCTGAGCTACATAGTGAGCTCAGAGCCAGCCTGAACTACAAAGCGAGACCCTGTCTCAAAAAAGAAAAAAAAAAAACCCTCCATTCTTTGGCTGGGGGTATAGCTCAGTGATAGTGCTTGCCTAGCAAGTATAAGGCCCCAAGTTTGGTACCCAGCACCACATAAAACAAAACCACCCCATTTTTTTTCTCACTTGCCTGCTTTGTTATATTTCACTGCTGTGTATATGCATGGTTCTGTTTCTAGCATCCCTGTCCTGGCCATTTTGTACAAAAGCCACACTGTCTTAATTATATAGCTTCATAAGAAGTCTGGATCTTTAATTGAGCAAGAGCTATTCCAAGTAAATAATAGAATCTACTTGTGAAAAATGCTAGTATTTTAATTAAAATTGCACCTAATCTGTAAAAAACCTTGGGGAGGGGCCAGAGGGTTAGCTCAGTGGTTCTGGCGCCTGCCTTCCAAGCTCAAGGTCCTGAGTTTGATCCCCGGTGACCACATAAAATGCTGGGCATGGAGACTCACGCCCACCAGCAGTCAATACCACATACCACAGTGCCGGGCGTGGTGGTTCACGCCTGTCATCCCAGCACTCGGGAGGCAGAGACAGGAAGATTGCTGAGTTCCAGGCTTGCCTGGGCTACATAGTAAGCTCAGAGCCAGCCTGAACTACAAAGCAAGACTCTGTCTCAAAAAAAAAAAAAAAAAAAACCTTGGGGATGAAATGAAAGTGAACATCTTTGATATCCATAAAGATAGTATATCTTTCAATTACTTAGCCCTTTACAGGCTTTAGAAATTTTACATGTAAATTTATATTTTCCTGCATACAGTTCTTATATGCCTTTTAGGTTTACTCCCTTTTACTTTACTATTGTTATGAAAATTATGAATAGTTATGTTGCTAGTATAATGGAATTATAGCATTTTATTATAAAAATTTTTCAAATACATATACAGCAAATATATATATATATATACAGTGGTCTTTCCTGAACAATTACCCAGCTATAAGTTATTAAAAAATGACCATGTGCCGGGCATGGTGGCTCAGGCCTGTAATCCCAGCACTCAGGAGGCAGAGCCAGGTGGATTGCTGAGTTCAAGGCTTGCTGGGGGTACATAGTGAGCTCAGGGCCAGCCTCAACTACAAAGTGAGACCCTATCTCAAAAAAAAAAAATATATGACCAGTATTACTTCAGTTCTACCTCCCCCTACTCCTCTACCACTGTATTTAAAGCAAATCATTCACAAATACTTCTTTTTTTCTTTTTTTTTTTTTTTTTTGAGACAAGGTCTTGCTTTGCGGTTCAGGCTGGCCCTGAGCTCCTTATGTAGCTCAGGCAAGCCTCGCACTCAGCAATCCTCTTGCCTCTGTCTCCCGAGTACTGGGATTACAAGCCACCACACCTGGCATTGTACGTGGTTACCAGGATTGAACGAGAGACCTTGCGCTTGCTAGGCAGGCGCCAGAACCAATGAGCTAAATCTCCAGCCCCATAAATTTTTTTTTTTTTTTTGAGACAGGGTCTCGCTTTGTAGTTCAGGCTGGCCCTGCGCTCACTTTGTAGCCCAGGCAAGCTGCCGCGAACTCAGCAATCCTCCTGTCTCTGCCTCCCGAATGCTGGGATTACAAGTGTGAGCCAGCAGGCCCAGCACTGTGGTGTGTGGTATTGATTGCTGGTGGGCTGAGTCACCACGCCCCACATTCTATGTGGTTAGCGGGATCGAACTCAGGACCTTGTGCTTGCAAGGCAAGCACCAGAACCACTGAACTAAATCTCCAGTCCCCCATAAATACTTTTTAAAAGTTAATTTTGACCCTGTCTCAAAAAAAAAAAGTTAATTTTGAGGTTAAAAAAGTCTTATGTACTCAACTGCTAAAACTTTTTATATTGTATCTAATTCAGAGGTATTGAATCATTTATTCCTCCTGATGTTTTTATACTATGCTGCTGAACTGAATTTTAAATTCATGAGCTGCTCAATACTTTTTTTAGTCAAATACTATGGTACTGTTCTATGTCTGTATCATAAATTTTGCAAAAATAGTCTCATTGAATAAGTTTCAATGAATTAATACTTCCAGTGTACTTCTAAGAGACTAGAGAATGATTTATTAGGTAAAGATTTTAGACAGAAATATAGGATATGTGAGGATGCTCAAAGGGAAAACTTTTAAAAGATATTATTACTGCCGGGTGTGGTGGCTCATGCCTGTAATCCCAGCCCTTGGAGGCAGAGGCAGGAGGATTGCTGAGTTCGAGGTTTGCCTGGGCTACATAGGGAACTCAGGGCCACAAAGCAAGACCCTGTCTCAAAAAAAAAAAAAAATTGTTACTAATGTGTAGATAAAAGTTTATGAATTGATTAAACTTTGTAGATTTTTTACATAAAACAGTCTTTGTCTGAAATAATACATTTTGGTGTCATTTCCTTTTTGTCTTGGGCTTTAAGTGTAATGTTGAGGTAGCACAAATTACATTTGTGAGCCATGAATTTAACTCAGTGGCACTGTTGCCTGCCTTACAAGCACAAAGTCATGACCTCCATCACTGGTACTGTCAAAAAAAATTTTTTTTTCATTTGCCATGCCTGTAATCCCAGGACTGGGAGGCTGAGGCAGAAACACGGCAGAGAGTTCAACACTAGTTTAGGTTACCAGGGAGTTAGTTCAAGGCCAGCTTGGAATAGAGACTCTTTTTAAAAAAAAAAAAATTTTTTTTTTGCTCTTGATTTACTGTTGACAGCCCTTATCAAGATAAGGGAACTATATTCTTTTCCTGGGTTGCTATGAATTTTTTTCATGAATGAGACTATTCTGTTACATGCTTTTCTTGCCGTGTACTAAGTTATCATATAGTTTTTCTCCTTTGTTAACCAGATAAATGTTATTCTTAAACTTACTTTACCTTTCAGGTTTTTTTTTGTTTTTTTTTTTTGAGACAGGGTCTCGCTTTGTAGTTCAGGCTGGCTCTGAGCTCATTATGTAGCCCAGGCAAGCCTCGAACTCAGCAATCCTCCTGCCTCTGCCTCCCGAGTACTGGGATTACAGGCATGAGCCACCATGCCCGGCACCTTTCAGTTTTTAATATAAACTGAATTTGATTAGGGTTTTTGTTTTGTTTTGGAGACAGTGTCTCACTTTGTAGTTCAGGCTGGCCCTGAGCTCATTATGTAGCCCAGGCAAGCCCTCAAACTCAGCAATCCTCCTGTCTCTACCTCCCAAGTGCTGGGATTACAGGCGTGAGCCACTAGGCCCGGCTAGGGCTTATTTTTTAATACACTGCTGGATTAGGTTCACTAATATTTTTATGATATTCATATTTTTGCTCATGAGTGACAATAACCTTGATTTTACTCATGATGTCCATTTTGTTATCAAAATTATATTGGATTATAGGATTATTTAGGGATTAGTCCTCTTGTATAATTCTCTAAAAGAATTTACTGAAGAGTAAAATTATCTGTTCTTGATAAAACTGACTTGGAAACTGTGCCTTGTGGGTTTTTTAATGGAAATATTCCATCCAAATCTTTAATATTTGTAAGAAAATGCAGACTTTTTGTTCCTAACTCAATTAGGTTTATTGTGTTCCTTTAAGGAATTTGTGGGTTTTTTTTAAATATATGTACATCATCTAGTTTGAAAGTCTATTTCCTACTTTGTTATTATTACACTTAGATTTATTACTAATCTAGGCACATGCTTCTTCTGTTACATTCTTTGATACTGGCTTATTTTTTTCCTATCCTGTGTTTTCTGCCTTACTGTGATTTACATATTCATTTGTGATTAAAGTTTTATATCAATACTTAAAATTTCACAATTAAAGTGTTGTAAATCTATCCTTTTCCCCACAAAATATAAGGACCATAAAATAGTTTACCTCCATTTATAAATATCAGTGTTGTAGCTAGTTGACAGATTTTTCTTGTCTAGCATCTAATTCTTTATTGCCCCCAAGTTTATATATTACTTTTACAGGCTATCAGTTTATATATTTTTTTAGTCTGTCAGTTTCTATGCATTTTATTTGTATGATTTACTGTTTCACCCCTTCTACATCCCCAGTCATCTCTATATTAATACATCTACCTTTTTCCAGGTAGATGTATTAATATGTATTAAAATCTTAAGATTTTAAGAATTTTCTTAATGCAGCTATCTTCCTAATGAATTCTGTTCCTCTGTAAATTACTTTCATTTCACTCTTGTTCCTAGATATTTTTGATGAGTACACAATTCTAGATTGACAGTTCAGTCATTTGACAGGCATTGTCACTCTGAGGAGCCTGTGTTTAATAATGTTTTTTGATGTGACCCGATTCCTCCTGACTGCTTTAAGATCTTCTTTTACCTTGTTATTTTGCAGTTTTATTATCTCCAAGACTTGACCTGACTTTACTAACCTACCCCTTGGGATTATTTTGTTTCCCAGAAAATTTTCTTCCACTGTACCTATACCGTTCTCTCTTTCGTAGATGTATAAAACTTTATTCCATGTAGCCAGTATTTTCCTTTTGAAAGTCTTTTTTATGCTAATCCTCAGTGCTCATGTTGGCCTTTAGTTCACTTGCTCTGTCTTCCTATGTCTGGTCACCACTTTTATCTATTTTGAGTTGTTTCTGTTACCAGGTAGGCTTTTGTTTCCTAGATACTCCTTTTTTAAAATCCAGCATTCTGTTCCTAAATATCTCGATTGTTCACCTTTGTGACTGTGATTTCATTTGAACATTTCACACACAGCTCATAGTTGGTGATAATTCAGTATCAGTTCTCGAAGTGTCTACTTCTGTTGGTTGCTCCTGCTGTAGATCTCGATCTTTCTGCTTCTCATGGGACTGGTGATACTCACTGATTGAACCTGACTACTGAAGTTCCTGAGGTGGCAGTGTGAAGGTACAGCGTTCCTCCAAAAACAGTTTGCGATCATGTTTCACCTAGTGGTGGACATAGATTCTGAAATCCCATTACAGTTTTTGCAGTGGGGACATCACCACAGTGCACTTATGATCTGTTACTCCATGACCTTTTGGTGAATTCAAGAGGCACAGTAAGCAGGAGATGTATGAAGTGTCTGCTAGCATAAAACAAAATGCTGTTTTAAAATATTAAAAGCACATTTTAAAATAATGGTAAAAAATACAGTACCATATACATACATACATA